>JAAEAF010001576.1:0-215565 GCA_011037195.1 Triatoma infestans | reverse complement strand
TGTGTGTGTGTGTAAAGTTCAGTTTAAGTTCTGTTTTAAGTATTGTATTGTAAAATACATCTATGTGGATGTAAAGTTCAGTTTAAGTTCTGTTTTAAGTATTTCTGTATTTATGTAAAAGTTATGTCATGTGCAATATAAGTTCACATAGTCGATGCAATTATTTTGACAAACAACATCTTTTTTAAAATGTTTTATATTTGCCATACATACATACACAAAAAACATAACTTTACACAAATACTAATACTTAAACATAACTTTTACATAAATACAGAAATACTAAACACAGAACTTTTTACATACACATAGATGTATTTTACAATACAATACTTAAAACAGAACTTAAACTGAACTTTACACACACACATACTAATACTTAAACATAACTTTACATAAATACAGAAATACTTAAAACAGAACTTAAACTGAACTTTACATACACATAGATGTATTTTACAATACAATACTTAAAACAGAACTTAAACTGAACTTTACACACACACACACACACACATATATTTATTTATTTATTTGCAATTATGTGAATCTGCATATTCGATAGTTAATTGTTTATAGTTTAAACTTCCTTTCAAGGTCACCGCCTCTAAAGATCTATTTTTAGAACATTACGTAATATTTCACCATTTTTATGTTTAGTGTTATAGTAATTAGTTCAATCACGCTATTCCGTCTGGGGTATCACAGTGGGATCCGGCAGTACGTTATCTGTCAAACTTCCTCAACCGGAAGTACCACTTTACTGAATGGTATATTGCACAATGTTGCAAAAAAAACATGCATAGTCTTGCTATCTAAAGGTCAATGAATCCGACACACACACACATTCATGTTTTTACAAATATGTAAATATTCATATTCGATAGCTAATTGTTTATAGTCTCAATTTTCTCAAAAAATAATTTTTGTGGAAGAGAAAAAACTGCTTACATACATACAACCTACTGTGCGCCTAAAATTCACTGTGTTCTTTTCTATTGGCAGTAGGGGGAATACTAATGGGGGGGTAAAAGTGGGGGGATTGTCCTCTACCCCTCCAACCGTCCGCGAGAGTTTATATTCAAAGGATGACCAGGACGGCATGGAGTTGGAAATGTGTGTTTGAAGTAGAAAACACTCTCAAATAAATGAAATGAGCGAATGATTTTTATTATTGAGGAAATAAAACAAGTTTTAAATTTTTATCCACCAAATTTGGGGGTTTCAAAAAAGAATCTAACCGCTTCCAAAAAAATTATTTTTATTAATATACCAATTTTACTCTAGATTTGAGAAATGCTATGCGCATGCGCAAAAATTGTTTTGTACTTTATTACTCTAGATTGTGTCACATTTGAGAAATGCTATGCGCATGCTTAAAACTTGTTTTGTACTTTATTACTCTAGATTGTGTTACATTTTGGGGAACAGTTATGCGCATGCGTAAAGTCGGTTCCCGAAGGTATAAATATAGATGCGTGAGGTGTGGATCTCAGTCTTAGTGTGGCTTTCTACACTTCAAACATCGTTCAAGATGGCAACATTTAGCTGTGAGAAATGCGGAAAAACATTCACTTTGAAGAATAATCTCTATCGCCACCAAAGATACTGCAATGCGAACCAGATGTATGTCTGTAAAGGCTGTAAACGGACTTTTTTTGAATAGATGTAACGGCGAGCGACATGAAATAGTCTGTACTGACCAGCAGCCTCCTGTAAAGAAAGCGCGATATGATTATTCAGACGCTGAGAAGGTCTGTGTGGAACCAACTAAAGCGGAATTGTTAAAACGGGCACCTGAAGAATATGAATCGGCATGTCGGGGGAGAATAAAGTCATATTTTCTGCAATCAGCGGAATTTGAAGATCTATCTACGTTTCTGCAATCGATTAAAAGGCGCCTATATGAGCTCATTAAACATCAATTAGTAGAGAAACGCACGCTAAAAATTAATATAGTGGTGGAATGCCTGTTTGAGAATACACTTGGGGAACAAACTGATAGATCATTTAAAACTCGGAATAAGGCCGTTTATATGGACACAGATATCGATGAGTTTCTCGAACATGCATTCAAGAAATTAGTGAACGAAATGGAAGAGGCACAGTTAGAGAAGAGTGGATGGAAGCTGGTTGGGATAGATGGAGCAAGGTTGCGGATAAATATGTACAAGCCGCTAGGAGGGTCGACATATATCAAACTTCCTAAATCTATCGCTGCTAAGAAGGCTTATATAAATCCGGAGAATTACGACGAGGAGTGTTTTAAATATGCTGTATTAGCAAAATTTGTGGATAAAAAACCTCAACGTGTTAGTAATTATAAAACGCTGGTCCATCCTTATAATTTTGAGTGCGTTTCATTCCCCACGCCTCTTCACCAGATCAAAAAGTTCGAAAAAGTAAACAATATATCAATAAATGTATTCGGGTTGGATGGTGATAATAGTGTTTACCCGCTGAAGGTTGTGAAAGATGAACTGCAAGACCATCGGGACCTTTTACTCATGCAAGATGGAGAAAAACAACATTATATTTTTATTAAACATTTAAATAGGTTGGTTTCCGGGCAATTAACAAAACATACGCATGCAATACAGTTGTGTAAACGCTGTTTTACACACTTTGATGGGCAGTATGGAAAATCAGCAGAGGATAAACTATAAGAACACAAGATATATTGTGGCAATAACAATCCGGCGGCTGTTAAACTCCCAAGTGAAGAACCTTTTATTGAATTTAAAAACGTTGAACGCCAGCTAAAAGCAAATTTTGTGATTTTCGCCGATTTCGAGTGCCTTTTAAAACCTATACATTCATGTACGCCTTCCCCCGCCCGATCATCTACAACGAACTATCAGGAACATGAGCCGTTTTCTTTCTGCGCCTATGTAAAACCTGCCGATGAAATAGAACATCTTTGGACCTTAAAGAACCATTTTTATATAGGGAAGAGAATGCAGCAAAAAAATTCTTACGTCATCTAAGCGATCTATCAACAGTCATTGGCAAGATGTTAAACAAAAATGTGGACATAGTGATTAGTGAGCTAGAAGAAAGAGAATGGAAGGTGGCTGAGACCTGTTATCTCTGCAATCATACATTCAGCGAAGCCAACCATAAGGTGGGGATCATTGTCATATTTCAGGCAAATATAGGGGCGCTGCATGTAATAATTGTAATTTGCGATGCCGGCAACCAACTTATGTTCCAGTATTCATTCACAATCTCAGCGGGTACGATTCGCATTTTATTATTAAAGAATTGGGGAAACTTCCAGGCAGAGTTAATGTAATACCTCATACTGAAGAGAAGTTTATTTCATTTGCAAAGTACATTAATGGTATTCAATTTCGCTTCTTGGATTCATTCAGATTCATGGCAGAGAGTCTGGCCCAATTAGTTAATTACCTGCCAAAATCTTCTTTTATGGAAACTGCAAAATATTTCACTGAAACGCAGCTGCCCCTTGTATTAAGAAAAGGCGTTTTCCCGTACGACTATGTCAGTTCCTGGGAGAAATTGGATGAAGAAAATTTACCACCTATGGATGCATTCTACAACGCCTTGACGGACAGCCATATTGGCGAAGAGGATTATAACCATGCAGTGAAGGTGTGGAACGAGTTTCAATGTACAACGTAGCGATATCTATTTAAAGACTGATGTTTTATTGCTGGCTGATGTCTTTGAAAACTTTAGACGTGTGACAATGAGTACTCATAAAATCGATCCTGCGCATTATTTCACTGCTCCTGGTATGGCGTGGGATGCTATGTTGAGGTTAACAGGCGTTAAATTAGAACTTCTGCTTGATTATGATATGATTCTAATGGTCGAACGTGGCATAAGAGGAGGCATCTGTCAGGCTTCTCTACGGTATTGCAAGGCTAATAATAAATACATGCAAACCTATGATTCAACGCAAGAGTCAGTATTCATCATGTATTACGATGCAAACAATTTATATGGTGATGCACAGAGTAGGTTTTTGCCTTATGGAGGCTTTGAATGGGTGGAACAGCCGGAAGAGATTCAAGTTCAAGACATCCCTGACGATTCCGACTTTGGATACATATTAGAAGTGGATCTGGAATATCCGGAACATCTTCATCCGCTTCACAACGAACTCCCGTTCCTTGCAGAAACAATGGTGCCTCCTGAAAATTTTAAACAAACTACTACAACTAAACAACTAACTTGGAACGCGCATCGCACAACGCACGCACGCATGGGGACACTTTACGATAAATTTATAGGCGAGATCTTTTCTATATAAGAACAAGTAGCAGCGGTGGTCTACTGGTTTAGATAACCGGCTTTGAGTGTTGGGTTTGCTGGTTCGATTCAAGGTCAGTAGAATTATTTTTTTTTCTCTTGAATTTTATTTAGGGCTGGCCTGGGGGAGGGGGGCATCGATTTGGATGATATTTAATCTGATGACGTCATCTTTGAATTAAGCTCATCGATTTGGATGATGGCAGCGGCGTTCTTGCAACCCCCCAAAAAAAGACTAGTATACCTAGCCCCTAGCCCAGAACCGGCTTTTTTATCCTACTGCTATCCATGAATGCATTATACTCATCGTCTTCTTCTTGCTCGTCCCCTAAGGCTATTTGAATTTCAGACTGAATTTTACAGAAGTTCGTCCAGCATTCTTCGAGTTTATGCTGTCTAAATTTCAATTCTTGCAAAAAAATTAGATTGAAGATTAAACGATTCTAGAAAATGTTTAATCCGAGTGAGCATTGCCTTTTGTTGGCCACGTTGACGTATTAAGAGTTTAAGTTGTGAACAACTGTCCTTTGGTTTTTCTTGTGTGTCGGTCATGATTATGGCCTAATAAACGAGTAATGGTTTACAAATCAAATACAAATAGAGATAATGAAATCCAAATAAGATTAAATAAAAATAAGAAGTAATCTTATAAATAGACATGCATTACAGATTATATATAAGCATTATCAAAAGGAATTCAAATATTAAGAAGAAAGAACTATTTTGAATTTAAATGTAAGAAATACGAACAAAGATAGTCGCAACAAACATCAAGGAATAAATAAAATAAAAACCTATTTTGAATTTGCGACTTTAAAATAAAAATGAATGTTAAACCTTTAATGATCAAAGAAAATGCCGCGATATATGACCATCTATGAAGTATTAAGTTTTCAATAAAGTCTCTTTGAAAGGAAGCGGCATGATTAACTCTAAGGGTTATTTCAAAATACGTAGTTGAACAAACATAAAGTGTACTGGAAACTTAAAAACAAAAAATAAACATCCAAATTGCCACTTATTTTCTGATGGATATAATTATAAAATAAACAAGCATGCAATATAAAGTTTTAAAGGAACTATCAAACTTAATACTATACCAAATTATATGAGAAAATTATGAATTGGTGTATGTAATATCAGAAACTAATAATTAATTAAGAATATGATCTATTAATACAACAAAGTTAATGTTAAATAAATTAACGATGATTACGAATGCTGCTTGGAAGGTGATGAAGATGAATTGGCAGCCTGGAGCTCATGAAGTAGAGTCTTGTCCTGTTGTAGGTAGAAATGCCAGGAATAGATGTTGATAAATATGAAAAGTGAATAATTCACGATGTATTGGAAGATTACGTTTACTGACTATTCTCCTCGTTACACTTAAGGATGAAGAGTAGTCCACGTTTATCACGTCGGGGTCACCAGAAAAATGTATACAAAAAAGTGATAACGAGGGATTGATTAATTGATGCACGGATATGCTTGCACAAAATGTTTAATTTCACATTAGCTTGAGTTTAATTTACATTAGCTTGAGTTTATGTTTAAAGTTTAATTTTACTACGCACCAACTGTACTCTACTGTGTACTATACTATACTGTAGACTGTACTAAAAGTCTAATAGTTTAGGAGGTGTGAATATAATAACAGGGCCATCTATCTGCCAAAACGCTCAACATATCTGCCATCTTCTGGCTAAAACACCAAACACTGCTAAATAACTTACTGTCGGATCCAATGGTGATATCTAAACAGAATATCAAGTTTGAACTTTTCGTTTTTGAACTATGCATCAACAAACATACATACATACACACACACACACACACACACACACACAAACACACACACCATCTTTTAAAAGTCACGTTTTTTTCATATTTTCTCTTTACACTGTTTACCTTACCGTTGATATTTTAATTAGATTCGCAGGTAAAATATAAAATATAGAATGTGTTCATTATAACCCTGAGTGTTGGGCTATATCGTCAGCGGCGGGTTACTAAGGCACCATGAGTACTAAGGCATGGATACAGTGAATAAATAAAAATAGAAGCATGCAGAAGGGCGCAGTTGTCAGCCAGAAAGCGGTAAAGTTGAAACGACTGCTCCACCATGACACTGTCTATTACTGTTAAATTATTCATGCGGCACATTTGATTAGCGCTTCTTTTTTGATCTGTCACATTATTTTGTATATGGCATTTTGCTCTGCATATCCTTCTCTTTGATTGTCCTTCCCCTTGATATCTGCATGTCCTTCTCTTTGATGTGCTTGTTGTAAACATGTGTTGTTGCTGATTTGATTTTACAATTAAAACTTTCATATTTTGTCTTTTTTGTCCTTCGAGTTGCAGCAATCGCACATTGAACAGATTGACATGCAGTATTATATTGCCAACGATGAAATTATATACTAAAATTCTCTTGCCACTATAAGAGTAAGTATAGCAATTGTTTAAAAAATATAGAAATTGAGTTTTAACTGGATTTAAATTTGAGATCACTTGAGTCCGAAAAAGTGCTTTTTCGAAAGAGGCCTGTTTGAGTGTGTGTGTGTGTGTTTAATGTATATATTTGGTTCAAACTATTTATTTATGCAAAACAAATGAAAAGACCCTTGAAGTTCAAATCTTAGGCACACAACAGGTTTCCCCCACGAAGGTCTCCGATCAAAATCCTTTAACTGTGATTACAGCATTACTGAATGTATTTTTCCATCTTTTTCCGATTTTTTTTTTAAACTTGCCAGGATGGCCGATCACGTTTATTTGAAATATTTTTTCCAAGAAGATTGATTTTTGTTGTGTTCTCGATGAGCGGTGATCTCAGGTATTCCTCCACTAAATTATTATTTCAAAGCAGTATATAGTTGGTTTAACTAAATAATGCGGATGAGAATTAAATAATAGGAATTTTTAGTTTTTCGCGACTATTTCGATAACAGGTGCAACAATTTTCCTTAAACTTTGATTTGTCCTATACATAATTATACCTATTACTTTTATTTGAAATATTTCTCCGGAAATATTGTAGAGAGTTCTAGGGGAGCTGATAACTTGCACTCCCCCCCGCCTTACAGTGTTCACTTGGTCGGAGCTCCGCCAAACTAATAGTAAAAATTCATATAATAAAAACTTTTAAGACGATTTGGCAATGAGAAATTTAACGATTGTAAAGTCGTGCTATTGTTTCCTCTAAAAGGACTTACCCTGTAGATTGATGTAGACTTGTTGAAGAAATCTTAAGAGAGAAGGAAGTGTTTAATAAAATAAATAAAACAGAGTAGAAAAGTCCAACCGTTCGGTGGAAGGACTGAAGAGGCCAGCAGAATGGTGAGCTCGCCGGCAGAGAGGCGTGGCTGAAATAAAAATTGCAAATAAAGCGCGCACCCCATTTAGAATTATTAAGGGGTGGTTTAATATCGTCTGTTTGTGTGTGGTCCTCCGCTCTTCTCCTTCTATATCTATGTGAGTGTGGGTTGTGATATCTACAGTGTGTTTGTGTTGGTTCTACTGATTGAACGAGAACTAATGGCGTCCTTCATGTTCAGCCAGGTTGGCTCGGCGCTGTCTCTGAACCGCATACTATTACAAGAGTTCCAGACTATGATGTCAGTCTTAACTTAGACAATTAGATCTTGTACAAAACGCTGGTAGCGCGGTTGCTCCCTGAGGCGGTTAACTGTTTAATTTCTTGTTTTCTTTTTCTTTTCTAGTTAAGAGAGGACACTTTGCTGCAAGTGATTACTGCGAGCCCCACATTATAATTGCACCTAATAGCTAGCTCACTTTCCCTTTCTATCGCTCTCTCTCTCATTTATTCATAGTTATTCCAATTATGCTAGTTTATATTTAAATTGATTTCTAAAATCTCATCATTCTAAATATTTGTCTCATCATTTCTAGATTAAAGTCTTTAATCTAGTTATAGAATTTGATATATTTTTGCTTCGACCATATGACCTATTAAGTCGTCGAGGTTGAGAAAGCAATATTTTATTTAAAGAAAAAATTGTGATATATTGACGACATTCCCTTTTCACTGACTTCTATTCACATGAGTGTACTAATTGGTATAAATTTTACTTGAAATAAAAATGATTGTCCCTGTTTAGTACATATGTATTTAGAAATGAAGACCAGCTATTGAATGTGACTACATTTTGAGCCTGACGGCCTTATAAACATTGGTTGTGGGATCACAGTGAGCTCCAAACGTCCCACCAAAAATCTATTTTTCCGGAAAAATGTTTAAAATAAAAGTGACGTCTATGTTTGTGCAGTTGAAATGATAAGGTCAAAGGGAAAATCATTGGAGCGTTGTTAAGGTAAATCAGAAACCTATTCCGTAAAGTAGCACTTCCGGTTCATACATTTTCATCGAACTTGAAAATCTATCAATACATTTAATGTACCTTAATGTTATACTGATGCCAGGAATGTACATTGCACTGAAAGTTTGGTGGAAATCAGCGTTGCGGTTCCGCCAGAATTCTTGTCCGAACACTATCCAGATAATAATGCAAGACAGTGAAATATTGCAGACTCATGTTTAAAGCTGTATCCTAGATATGTGGTACCATCATTACTGGTTAATGATTTACATTATTGACTATATTTTGACATATCACGAATCTGAAATAATTTTAAATTAAAATTAAATCATTTATTACTCATTAAGAGTTGAAAATAAATCTCAATTATTACCATATATTACGGATAAAATATTTTTTTGAAAATCTTTTTTAATTTTTTCATTACTTTTCATTTTTTTGCATTTTTCTTGAAAATTATTCTAACAATATTCTTTAAAATTCATATACTAACTATATACATAAGGCTTATCACGTTTATTTATAACATTTCAAAAACTAAACAAAAAAAATGGTTTTTTAGAGTGTTCTAGAAGAGCTAGAGTATTAAGCTTCAATCTAAGAGCCACATCTATTTACTATCAAGGTACATTTAGAGATTTATTCGAATTGCAGGTTTGAAGAAAATCAGTTACTTGGAATTGGAATTTCCAGAATTGTTTACTTCCAATGTTGGAGTAATACATTGTTCATTCACTGAAACTAAATAAACGAACAATATACTAACTACAGTTCTCGGTCATACTTGTAAATGGCTCCAACGCGATGTGTTGTACTTGGAAGGCTAACAGTTCATATATAGATCTATCTCGTTTATTTGAAAATATTGTTTCGTGCAAAATGATTTTATGGGAATCTGTGTATCCATACATCGGAAGCCTTATCCGCTGTTTTTATTGGGGAGCTGAAAGAGGACGCTAGCATATAGTGTTATCAAATTCAGATAACTCTGACGGTCCAAACACCAACACTGTAATCCCTAGCACCTGCATTTATATGTTTATCACAACCTGAATAATTGTGTATTAAGTATTTATATCAATTTATCATCAAACGTTTAGTAAATTTACATTGAAAGGGAACTTGGCCATTAGACGTGTAATAAGTTGGTGAGCGAGTGCTTTCTTCCAGATTACATATAATTAGTTGCACTGGCATCACAACCATTCAATCAAAGAAAATAATCAGCGCATCTAAGGTATTAGCGTGGGCACAAAACTATTACCTAAGAAATTTATCCCAAATTGTGCGTTGAAATCTTGTTTGAAAGCAAAATAAATAAATAAATGAACATCCAGTAATTTACCACACAAATAGTGGTGAATAAAGAAACTAAAAATAAATATGGTGTTGGTCTAAAAGAGATCACCAGTTTCATGTTTGTCAGACCGTTGTAGGTGGCCACCGGGGTATCAGGTGAAGCCGGGAGCGCTTAGACAGCCACCCGGCCGTGTTCGGATTAATTTTTTTAAGTGGGGTTTGAAGTGACGCAAAGAAATATGTGCGTGTGTGAGCGCGCGCGTGTGTAATGCAAGAGCTTGTATCAGTCCTTACTTTGTCCACACACTAAAACTAAGTAAAAAAAAAACAACATCCCAACTAGAAGCAAGCTGGGAAGGTGAGAGACGGTCATTGTTGCCTTCAAACGAAGCCTTTTTGGTATAGCAGCGTCCTGTTGGTTAGAAGAGAAAGGTTACACACCAGCATCCGGTAATATGAAATGGCACTTCCTGTCTGCCCCAACTCCTTCTTAAACTTCTATTTTTGTGCGTATTAGCTAAATAGAAACTTCCCTTCTTTTAGGGGGGTTTCATAATTAGAAAGCCTTGCACACTAGTTCTTACATAACTTGAATTAAATTAACAAATTACTTTATTTCGTTGGATGTATAAACACGCCCAAGAATATTCAATATTTTTTTCAGCTAATCTTTGACTTCTGCCAGAGAGCAATTAGTTTTTATTGAAGAACTTCTTATGTTCAGTATCACAGGAAAAAGATAAAATGTTCAGCAGAGAAAGTTCGCTTAAATGAATTTTCCCGGAGAAATGATTCAAATAAACGTTCAACTATGTGTAGTTTTTATAGAAGGTTTAAAAAACATCGTTTCAGCCGTTTTTGAGAAAATAAAAAAAAAAAAAAACGAAAAAAAAACATTTAGTAAAGTGGCACTTTCGGTTGAACGATTTTTACGAAAAGCTTATTTTCAGGTGTCCTGGTGGCACTTTAACGAAATATAAAGTTTGAACATTCTGCGATTTTTTGTTTTTAAGATATGCTGTCCCCTATACTTACACACACACACACACACACACACACATATATATATATATATATACACGTACACAAACACCAATTACTAAAAACCACTTTTTTGGAAATAGATATACAAATATTTCCGGTGAAAACTCGATATCGAAAATTTGACACGATTACATTATTTCTCCTTACTTAGAGTAAGAGAAAGTAACTTAGCGAATTGTTTGATGTTTGTATAGATGAGTGAGTATATGTGGGTATCAATCTCTCTAATTATATATGAATGTCCATTGGTGGAGAGACAAAGAGCAGCTTTAATTAGATCAGTAACATGCAGGGGAAGTACATAGCCAATATCAGAAGCGCAGCTCATTTCGGAAGGCAATATTGATTTATTTATAAAATTTGTAAATACTAACTTTAACGAAATTAACTCTTGATAAAGATTCGCTTATTCTGTTTCATTTATTTCATTGTTTTGTTTTTTTAATTTTTATTTTTAAGGTGTTGTTAGATTAATTGTTAAGATTTACTATGTTTCTTACCGAACTTGTGTTACAGTAACTCTGGCAATTTTTAATTTAAGAATATAAGTTTTCTTTATTAATAACTTATACGCAATTAATTACAGGTAATATATTATATGAAGCATGTAAAAATTAATAAACTCTTCCTTAGTAGGGTTACTACTGAGAAAATAAAACATCTCTAAACACACTCTAATCTTTAAAGGAAGTTCTAACTTGATCGTTTTAGATATATCACCCTTGCATCGTTTCGATCAAAATCCATAAACCAAAAGTGCGATTTCTAAATAGATTTTTCCCTTTTTATGACTTTCTGCAGAATAGCTTTCACGATGTTTTTTAAACCTTGCGCACTAATTATGTAATCACGGCCAATCAATTTTAGTTGAAACATATTGTCGGGAAAATTGTTTTTGTGACGGGGCTAATGGAGTGGTAACTGCCACGTTAAGCATTCAACGAGCTAGTTCAGTTAGTGATCAGCCTTCACTTCTTCAATCAACGTTTGGTTAACACAATACTGCCTACAGGTGATCGGTGGCGGCCCCTGCGGGAGCCTATGAATTCCCATTCTGGCCTCGCCTTGGATGAAAATGTCTAGCGGTGGTAGATTAAGGAGGACTTCCAACGCCGCTGTTCTTTTTCAGTCTCATCTAATCCTAAGTATTGGAATTTTCTTGAAAACGCTTAAACGATTTCCTTCACATGCAGACAGATACAGAGCTGCCCTCTTTATTTGGAATATTTTTCCAGCAAAATTGATTTTGGTGGCTGGAGATTCTGTGAGTTAGGCTGAACAGGGCACCATCATTCAAATATGACATTCAGGTAAAACTTGTGCCGTAAAAACCATGAAATATAATCTCCAACAGCTACACTCCACTAAACGTTTGGTAAAAGTTCCAAGTTTGAAGAAAGTTTATAAATTAGGATTGTGATAATTGCAGAAAGAAAAAGATGTTTGTGTAGGTCACACCAGAATTTTCTTTTTTTAACCTGTTGAAAAGGATATGTTAAAGTGACGGAAAGGCCATTTTTAACAATGGTGTTTATGGAGAGACATCAACTAAAAATATTTATTACTTTTGAAGGAAGAAAAATTAATTTCTCAAACTTACTGTCACACTCTGAGGAAATTTGTGCGATAAATGTTTGTATGCTGTTATTAGTATACGGGAAATAACAAAAATAGTTTGTGATAAGGAACTGTATAAGAAAGAAGCATTAGCCAAGGAAAATAAGATAATGTAAGTGTGGAAGAGTATTAGTAGAGTTACGCCACTGATATATACTAAGAAACCGGATTCTTTATTTTTTTGACCTTCCAGTATGCGTGCCTTTTGTCATGCTCGGCAGCAAACTAGCCCAAGGTCGGGTCGTGTAACTTTAGAACAAATCAACGGTCAAATCTGTCTCCCTTATAAGTATACTTGGTACAGTGTTTTGTATTATATTTAGTAGGCTTGGTGGATCTATACAAGTTTCAACTGTTTAGTGTATTTTACGATGGTGCAAATGTAGAAGATGCAGTACAGTCTGGCAGGACAGACCTGCTCCCGGGGGTTGTGAACATTAATGACTCAATAAAAGAGAGGTGGGTGGCCATTGCCAATATATATGTGTTGTGCAGCCACCCCAGTGGTTGAGCGAGCGCCCAGTGCAGTGGTCCATGTTGCCTGCCCTCTGACAAGTTATTGCCTCCCTGCAACCTCTCATGATTGATCGCTCCTTCTCTTCCCATTTTTTTTTGTTTTAAATGCACTAATCCAGTCTCCTCTGAATACGTCTTTGGTATTTTTTATATACTTGTAATTTAACTGTAGTGTTTTGCCTCATTAATTAATTGTGTTCAGATTATTGATTGTTTTTAGTAATTGCAATTAATATTATGGTTCTTTAAAAAAAAGTTTTCCTAAACTTCAACCGACATTCACTGTGCTAGTAGAAGTTCTTGTTTTTATAAATTACTTTCTCTAATTGCTGTAAGTAGAACTATTTATGAAAGGGTTTGTATGTGTGTTAATGTGTATACAAACAACAAAATATTTCCAAAACACAAAAATGCAAAAATTTGATATTCCGGTTTTGGTTTCTTTTTTAGTTTTTTAATGTTCTGGAAAATGGTTCCAACAAATTTCAGACTCCAGCTGCACACATAAAATTTATTGCTTTTATTTGAAATATTTTCAGGTAATTTGATTCAGGGCGTTCTGGGGAAGCTGCAATGTTATAATTTCCTCTGAGTGCTTTTCAGTTCAAACTATTGTTTTACTCTCCGTAAAAGTTGAGTTTCATTAAATACATTCTTGTTTGAACAACATCGTTTAACCGAAAGTGCGACAATAGAATAGGTTACTGAGCTCTTCGGAATTATGAGTGCAACGGCTCCAGTCTTTTTCATTCAAATTGAAATGCTAACTGTAAATATAGAAACCCTTCATTTTCCGAATAAATTGATATTAGATGGTTTTTGTAGTAACCGAAGCATTTAGTTTACTTCTAACTTGCACAGCCAGTATTTTAGGGGCCTTTTGGTAGCGCTCTCATGTGATCTACAATGTAGTTACATTCAATATCTGGCGTATACAAAGTTGTTATATGCAAAATCTGGTATATACAATTTAAGTTACATTCAATATCTGGAGTATCCTAAAGAACAGCAAATGCAATTTTGGCAGCTCTCGACTAACCATATGATAAGTGAATGATGATTTAAGGGCAACTAAACGTTATTAGTGCGGGGGCACAAACTTCATTGTTAAAAACAATTTGTTAATAAGAATGGTATTAATTTATTTTTATTAATATTAATTTATGTAGGGTGGTAAGAATATGAACCTCTTTAACAGCCTTATATAATAATATTTTTCTTGAATAGAATTACATTTTTTCCCGACTTCCGACACTGTGCGTGTCATTCTCAAGCGAAGATTACTTTTCAATTGTTAATGTATACAATCTCTATTGCAAGATGTGATGTATATGTAGAGTTTTAAACACCAGTTTCAAAGGTATGTTCAGATTAAGCTTTTTATTTTATTTTGTAACTCTGTGGTTACCGGTCATATTCCTGTTTATTGTAAAATTTAATTAGTTATGTAGTTAAAAACTTTCACCTTATATCTGGTTGCATTGTTATTTTAGAATTTTGAAATGGGACCACAAAATGAAATAAAAAGCTTAATCTGGACATACGTCTGAAACTGGTGTTTAAAACTCTACATATACATCATATCTTGCCATAGAGATTGTATAAATTAACAATTGAAAAATAATCTTCCCTTGAGACACGCAGAGTGTCGGAACGTCGGGAAAAATGTAATTCTAATCAAGATAAATATAATTATATAAGGCTGTTAAAGAGATTCATATTCTTACCACCCTACATAAATTAATAATATATCAAACAGCCATAAATATTAACAACATTCAAGGTATTATTAATAATAAACCTATGAAGACAAGTTAGTGTGAGTGTAGTAAATTATTTTTTTGTTATGGATTTAAATGAGAAAGGTTGCTAAATGAGAAAGATAACAATGCCTATCATCACCCTTTAGTGAGTTTAATATAGCAGAATTGTTACGAAATATTTATGATAAAGTTGAAATAAAACACGCTACTTGCACTGTAACTTACAATTTTATTTTAGCACTACTGAGGGGAGTAAAAGATGAATGGAGAGTTAGCGACTGACCGAGCGAACAGTCATGTTGGTGGCGAATGTAGATTGCTTGTTTTAATGGGCGATTGATTTGAACTAGTTTGATGCAAACTCTCTGGCCTCTCTGGAAATAATACTATATTCTCCTTTAAATATTATATTTTCTGTAACAGTTACAAGTACTGCAACAAAGCATTTACATGTCTATAACAACGGATAAGGTTTTTTTACTGGATAACCTGCTTCATTTTGTGATCATCGACCGGTTCCGGGCGTTGGCTCATCATCAAAATGTCTTGATAAACAGTGGGATAACATAGATGGACCAAGTATACTGTATATAAACTGATTTTGCTGGGTTCGAGTCTGAGTTATCACACTGTTTATCGAGATATTCTGATGATGGGCGAACCCGAAATCGGTCGATTAGGCAGACTGAACCATAGATGAAGCACAAAATGAAGTAGACTATCACGGAAAACATCTAGGATTTTTTTCAGCTCTATAGACTCAACCACAACGACGAATAAAGTTACTTTAAAAAAAATGTTTTAGAACTTTAGTCACATTGTTATTCTGCTGTAGATAACAATCGGGAGTGAAACTACCATACAAACTTCAACTATTGCAATATTATTACTATTCTGATTGACAGAGTTTCCATAAACTTGTAATTTTTACTAAATGCTCGGTTGGCCTTAGCACTCCAAAGGATCATCATAAGCGCATACTGGAAGTGGCCACATTTTATGACAGCGCCTCTGCAAACAAACTTGTAACAGCCGAATAAAGTTAAGCTTAATGTACAGTCATAAGAAAACTTTATACTACATAATTGCTACAATTACTGATATAGTTTTATTTAACAATGCAATGAGAGAGCATTAATATGTTATACTTGAATATAACCGACAAAGTTTAAAAAAAAAATCTTTTATTACGGTTATTTTTTTAAGATTAACGGTGGTGGTTTGCTTTGACTAGTTGCACAGTAATTGTATAGTTAGAACGGTGAAGGGCTCACCCAACTCAGGTGTGAATATTTCCTAAGAATGTCTTCATCATGGCGTGAAGATAGGCCTAGTTTTTTATTCACACCCTCCTTTGTGATCACCTGGCTGGCTCGAATTTATTTTAACCTAATTATCTGTTTGGAGGTTACAATATTATTCTGTTCTGATTAAAAACAAATTCTATCATTGAGTTTGTTATACAGAAATTTCAAATAAAATTGAACTTAGTTAATTTAGGCTTCGGGAGATTTGACTTCTTACTCTTATCGATCAGTTGTGCAGGACGATGTGGTTGGAGAAATGTCGGGCTACTTTTCCCGTTACTTCCACTTGATCCAAAAATGTGAAGATGGACTTCCCCGATCCACTCCACATTCTGAGCCTGGAGTCAGACATATAAGCAGCAACATTAAGAAACTTCAGTTTATCCAAATCAATGTCTAGGACTTGCAACTAACTCGACGACATTTGAAATTATCCACCTAACCAAAAAAATCCCCAGATATTTCCTCATTTAACTTCTCTCCTCACCATTTTACTATGACATACTTAACTGTGATCCTTTCAGCCAATTTAGACAAACAAGAATGAAACTTATTCTTCACCCACATCTCTGTAATTATTTGATTGAAAAACGGTTGTAATGATCTTTCAGAATTCCACAGCCATTGTTCCAAAATTCTAACATCTTCATGTTAAGTCCGCTACAGTGATTGAACAAATCAGCTAAGCTGGGTGTTGTACTCTGAAAGCTCACCTGAGGGCCTTTTCATAACTTCTCTCATCAAAATTTATGAATGAATTTAATTTTAACTGAACCACCTAATGATTAAGTAAGTCGTTGATATAAATGAAAATATATGTGCGATTTGAATGTCCTGCACTCTATCCCGTTCTGAAATACGCCCCTCGTATATGTACAAATAATTTCCTAATTCAAATATATATCTGTGAAATGTAATAAATCTTTTAATGTAAACAAATTAGCTTGCAATTCCTTCTTCGATTTTGTTTTCGCTCTTCTAGTTACCAATCAAGGGAGATTGTACTTTGCCGCCTGGTTATCAAGTGCTGTGCTGGTAACACGCAAAGCTCACCGTTGTCTGTCACATCCTTCTGATCTGTGCGCAAAGGAAATATCTGACAAAATGTAGTGGAGCTGTGCCCATGCCAGCGGCTTGTTGGAGGACACGTGTGTCTGTTCGGTGGCGTGACTGTTCACATTCATTCGTTGAAGGTAACTCCACACTCACTATTTGGCCAGGATAGTTGTGTTTTGGATAAAATAATGTTCCGACTTAACTAAATAGCTCAGATGTGCGCACAGAATCGTTGGTAGACGTAACATAATCATTTGTAGTCAGAACGTAATTGAACACATTTGGCACTAATAAACATTATTAGAGTGATTTTTTCTCTTGTCAAACATTGCTGGAGCGTTGGTTTTAATGAAAGAAATGCAGGGAATCCCATCACAAATTTGATCTTTATTTGTTTTGTTTAAAGCTGCCGCTAAAACAGTAAGGTTGCATACTCCTAACAGTAAAGTATGATATTGTATTTTTAGTTTAATACAAAATAATCCAAACTAAATAAATCAAATACAATTATTATACAAATCAAAGAATTTTAAACTTACATTATTTATTAAAATGATTTCAGGTCAAATCGTCAGGCGTTAAAATTATAACGAGATGTTTATACGGCTATGGCCAGAGGAATTTCTTAAAGCAAAAATCTGATGTGAAACAGTCATCTCAAGGGTTAACACTCACTTTCTCTTACTCCAATTTACATAGTTACTTAGTCTCTAGTTTATCGAACTCTAATATATAACACTTCTTATTATAATTGATTAGTTTAATTGCACTAATAATCAGTTCGATTCCTTTTTTCATGTTGTTACGAGAAACTAGATTTTAATAGCATCAGCTCATGCGTACATTCCCATCAGTATATAAAAAATACGTATTTTTAGTTCACTTATAATTGGGCCACTTTTCTGCACAACACAGCGGCCGCTCCCCCTCACCAACTCAGTTTTACCACCCCGTCCTGACGACGAAGAGGTATTAAAAATTAATTTTTTTTTTGCTGAGGTCAGCAAAAGCGATCTAGCAACCTCCACCATCCAAGTTCATCACTTTCACCACTTAGCCGGTAACTTGGGAATAGTAGTTTTCTTTAGATCAATATACCTCACCCACATACTTCTCCCTCCCTCATGACTCTTACATCGTTCTCACTCTCTCTCTCTCTCTATATATATAAGTAAAAAAGTAAAGTAAATTAAAGTAATGCCTATTTTATCAGGCGGGCTTAACGTCCAACTACCAAATTAGGTGTCGTGGACTGGGGCGGAAGCACCTACTTTACTATTAAAATTTTTTAAACAAATACAAAATTTAGCAGTTATACGCTGGAATCGAACTGGGGTCCTCCCACTTACAAGTCCATGCTCATAACGACTACACCAACACCCGCCCACTCTATCACTCTCTCTCTCTCTCTCTCTCTCTCTCGTTCTCTCTCTCTCTCGATACACACACACACCACCACACACACACACACACACACACACACACACATATATATATATGTAAAAATAAAGGGACTTAAAGAGAGGCTCTACCCCAGTCCAGAGTTCATTGATCTTTGCATTTGTATTTTTCCATTCGTACAAAGTCTCTATTTATCGATAAGTATATTGATAACACATTTCGAATCCAGTATATGATTATTATCGATGTATGACACAGTCAGAGACATTTTTCGTGGTAGCCTGCTTCATTTTTAATTCAGAAACCGGTTTCGGGCGTTCGCCCATCTTCAGGATGCGTTTTGTCAGACAGTGTGATAACACAGACTTGCACACAGCAAATTCAGTTTATACACTGACTGGTGTTTTTAATTGTATTTAAAAACAATTAATTGTATTAAAAACAATTAAAAAACATTTAGGTTTTTAAATACAATTAAAAACATCAGTCAGTGTGTAAACTGAATTTGCTCTGTGCAAGTCTGTGTTATCACACTGTCTGACAAAACGCATCCTGAAGATGGGCGAACGCCCGAAACCGGTTGATGACCACAAAATGAAGCAAGCTACCACGGAAAATGTCTCTGATGCTTTCCAACTCTGCGGAATCAACCACCACAACAACTATGAGACAGTCACTTAATAAATTCTGAATTTTTTTTCGCAAAATCGTCAGATCTGTACTATGACGCAACGTAATGTACAACTGGTATATAGGAAGTAAAGAAAAAAAAACAATCTTGATTAAAAATAATTAATATATTTATTTTTATTTTTACAATTATGTTAAATGCAAATTCGTTAGCTTATTTTTGCAATAAACAAATTAAACAAAAAACAGTTAATGGAACATACATCATATTGCACCATAATGCAAATTGAATGGCTTAAGATTCTTAGCACATTTTAAATTCTTATGAAATTAACACAAAAAATTATTATTTTTTAGACAATTTGGGTGGTTGGTAAAAAAGACGTTAGCTATTTTATTCACAGTACTTGTAAATGGATTGTATTGGAATATCTGTTCACTTATAATTAGTATTATATCGTTACAGCAAGCAATTTGACAGGTTCATGCTGAAGTTCAAGTTGAAGAACAATTAACAACCACTATAGGTGCAACGCTGTTAAACACTTTTTTTAAACGGCTGGTGGAGCCATAGCCATTAAACACTTCATAAACTTGCAAAAACGGTTTGCTAATTTCTTTTCCATAATATGAATTTTGAAATCTTGCATATATATCATATAATATACCAATTCGGTTTTGTGTGAAATTTCAATCCCAAATCATCATATGGGTACACTTGATTTTTAAATACAATTTCATGTTGACCAGGTTACAGTGATCAAAACGGCTCGTATCTTTCTTTGCATTATCATTGCGATCAGTTTGAAAAGCAACAATAACATAACGTGGTCTTTCCGTTACAGTTGTAGTTTTAATTGTCCAAGAATGTTTTCCTACACTCTGTGGGAGCTGTGGATATGTGTACAGATCCCATGTTCGAAATGGTATTGACACATTTACTCCTTTCTCCAGATAAGTGATAAGATGAACGTTTTCCACATCCGATACAGATACATAAGGTATTTTCCATGCATTTTTTGTAATTGTCACTTTAATCACCGCATCGTCTCATTCTAAATTAGTCAAAATAATAACGGCATTCTCATCTGACCTGGATCTAATGAGAACTAATTCTTGTTCAGCGTTAACGATTATCTTCTCATAATCTTCTGCAAATTCCAACAGGTAACTTAATGGTACACAAGGATTAAAGTGTCCCGTTTCTTTGGACAGTAGTGGATAGCTTTTACCCAGCTGGACATGCCCATCACCTGATTGGGTTCAAAAGAAGCATATCCTTTTAATGTAGTTGCTATTCCAGAGCTCCTCCGCTATCCACCAGTATCCTATTTAATTCGTATCTAATTTCTTGAAATAAATGAGATATACCATTTTTCTTTTTCTTTAAATGTAGTCTAACAGTAATTTCTTCTTTTCTAAAATTGATCAATCGATCGTTTTGATCTGTCACTCGTAGTGTTATATTGTCAACTTTCCTTGTGGTGACTGGCATATAAATGAGATTATTGGTGCTTCCACAACCTTATATCGTGGTGCGAATTGTGGAAAAAACTCATGAAGTGTATGAACTAATTTACCATTTTATATAAGCACCAGTAACTATATTACATTCCACCAACATGCAGTTCACATTAAATATGTCCACTATTTCGCTAGAAATATATTTTTGATTTTTTTTTTTCAGCGTAGCTCTTCCAAATCCCAATAGAGGTCCAATTGAATTGTTATAATTGAAGGATGTATCTCTGAAGAAATGAGTTCTGATTTGAGTGTATTCTTATTAGCAGTTAATTCAAACCTTACATCCTCTGGTAAATTAGACTTGATATAATCGTTTATATCACTGAGTTATACCTGTAGGAATGACTGAACGAAACATTGCCAAATTGGAATTTGGTTACATCTACCAGTGAGTACAACATCACCTCTTAAAAGTATGAAATTTTTATTATTATTTTATTTATTATTAAATACAGATATAGTACATAACAGTAGAAGTTTGTAACATATATATATATATATGTAACATATATGTAAATTATTCAATACATATTACAATCAGGAAATAAATACATAACTTCAAACAGTACATAACAAAAAACAAAAGACAACTTCTTATTAGAATTATTATTATTACTTATATATCTTTATGGCTGTTGAAGTATATACGTTACGATTTACAGACTTAAATGTTCTTTGGTTTCTAATTCCAGAGTATCAATTTTCCCATTGCCATTTATTTCGTTAGTCGCCATTAGACTTGCCGCGTTCTTTTTCTGTTATTCTGCTCGAATGCACCTTCGGTCGCTTATATCTGGTTACTTCCTTTCTGCCTGATATTGCCTGAGTTCCCGAATCTCCTTTATGCCCTTCTCTCTACTTTTCATCCAGCTCAACGTACCAGGTTCATATTTATTCTTATTTTGGCTCCTACTGTTTTCTCTCCTTAGACTCACTACCCAAACCTCCCTCCTCAATGCTTGAAGCTAGGTCACCTTGCCTAATTGATTGGCTTAATTCCTTCAATTCTTCCAAAGTAAGTCATTTCCCTTCAATAAGTAATTATCATACCTCAGCAATGCCCTTTATTTATTTTCAATCGCCATTTTTTTAAATTCCAAGAGTTCACTTCTTATTTGACGTACACCTACAGGAAAGTCTTCTGAAATGAATATTCTGAGCCACGAAGTTTATAACAATTTCTCAAAATTTCTATTTTAGTTCTAAAGGAAATTAATCTTACTAAAAAGGTTTTATAGTTTCACTTCTGCCCAACCTTCTTATATAATCTATTTCTTTTGGAGGTATATCCAACCGCAATTTGTCTTTAAACAGTGGCAGAACAATGTTCTCTAGTTGAGTTAAGTTTTGCTACCTTCGCTCGCTGCGTTGTAGATAATAATATTATTTTTTCGCCAATCCTCAGACTTACTGACACCAGATGCAACATTAGTTTCAGCAACAGTTTTCTCTAAAAATACAATTTTTTTTTCCAAGTCAGCCACTTTATTTTTCAAGATTTCAGTACTTTCTTTTAATTCTAAAATTATTTTTGCATTAGACTCATTCATTGATTTTTTAAACTAGTCAAACTTTTCCATACTTTTGATTTGTCTAATATTTCTGCTAAAGCCTCCTTCATACTTATTTCGGCCATTTAAAGGGAAACATAGAAATATAAATTAAATAATTATCGTAAAATTTGTAGAAGAAATTAAGTTAACTTTAAAGTGCGTACAATCAGCCGGCTCTTGTTGATATGATAAGAAAAAGTAGTGAGTACAAAACTGACCTTGATAATGCCCCATTCTAGTTACCTGTGCATACCATACACTCCCCACCTAATTCGCATGTCACTACACTTGTAAGATATTCTTCTCGAAAAAGTAAATTAAAAATTGATTAAATTTGCCACTCTAACTTAATTAAAAAACTAGAAAATATAATCTAAACTTCAAAAAAACTTTTCTTTAAATACTGCACAAAAACTGAGAACATTCTTGCAACCAAAAACACAGTTTTTTTTTAGAAAAATAGAGAGCGATAAGATTCACATGTTAACTCTAACACAGCTAAGGTCAAACTCCAAGTATTAAATTTTAACAAAGTACAAGTTCTTGATCGACCTTCGTGGAGTCAACATCTCTCCCATTTATATCACAATTTTCTTGGCCTATGTGCTTTTACTAAAGTTATTTTCTTTCCAGTGACCAATACTTTTCTGTGGAATATTTTATTATTAATTAGTGACGTTTAACGTCGTTTATTATTATTTAAAAAAATTCGTAAAGGTAGAACTTGTTTAATGTAAGTAGAACATATAGTAGTATGTTATTAGTAGCGGTCGGAGGGGCAGCACCCTTGGCCGCTCATCATATCAACCAAAAAGTCTAGAATTTTATTGCAGTAGGTTTTTGTTATTTTCTTTAATTTTTATAATCAAGGCTGTTTCTTTTTTCAATTATTTTAACTTATAGACTTTAAAAACATATTTATTTATATACTTGTCGTTAATTTGTCTTCATTATTATTTTGTTTTCTCTTAATTATTTCACATTGATTACTAAAGAATGAACGAAACAGGAGATTCATCCTCGGATGAATCATCAACTTCAAAACAAGATTTGAAGAGACCTAATTATGCAGGCAATTCTCCCTAATGTAACTTGAGAATCTCCAATCAGCCAACGTTGACCATCGAATCGCATACCATATATTTTATCCAAATGATCACCCTTTCGACCATTCAAATATTTATCAACGTATTTCCTCGCAAGATGACGAAGTATTTAATATAAGTTTTCGCTTCTTTCTGTCCTTCAGATGTGCGGAGCACTTCTTGTAGCTGTCCTACTTCATCTTTTGTTTCAGACACTTCATCACTGTTGTAAGTGCACCTTCCATCACTATCATCTTCCTTTATTACACTCTCATCCTTCACTAAAGCGTCACTTATTGATACTACACCTGTAGGTGATGGTAGTTGCATTAACTGATGTGTTAATGTGCTAGGTTGGTCACTTACCAATTGAGCGATGGTTAATTTCTCCTCTGGTTGTTGTGGTTGTTGTTGTTGTTGTTGTTGTTGTTGTTGTTGTTGCTGTTTAAGAGTGGTCTTGAAATAAATGAGATATACCATTTATCTTTTTCTTTAAATGTAGTCTAACAGTAATTTCTTCTTTTCTAAAACTGATCAATCGATCGTTTAGTGACATGCGAATTAGGTGGGGAGTGTATGGTATGCACAGGTAACTAGAATGGGGCATTATCAAGGTCAGTTTTGTACTCACTACTTTTTCTTATCATATCAACAAGAGCCGGCTGATTGTACGCACTTTAAAGTTAACTTAATTTCTTCTACAAATTTTACGATAATTATTTAATTTATATTTCTATGTTTCCCTTTAAATGGCCGAAATAAGTATGAAGGAGGCTTTAGCAGAAATATTAGACAAATCAAAAGTATGGAAAAGTTTGACTAGTTTAAAAAATCAATGAATGAGTCTAATGCAAAAATAATTTTAGAATTAAAAGAAAGTACTGAAATCTTGAAAAATAAAGTGGCTGACTTGGAAAAAAAAATTGTATTTTTAGAGAAAACTGTTGCTGAAACTAATGTTGCATCTGGTGTCAGTAAGTCTGAGGATTGGCGAAAAAATAATATTATTATCTACAACGCAGCGAGCGAAGGTAGCAAAACTTAACTCAACTAGAGAACATTGTTCTGCCACTGTTTAAAGACAAATTGCGGTTGGATATACCTCCAAAAGAAATAGATTATATAAGAAGGTTGGGCAGAAGTGAAACTATAAAACCTTTTTAGTAAGATTAATTTCCTTTAGAACTAAAATAGAAATTTTGAGAAATTGTTATAAACTTCGTGGCTCAGAATATTCATTTCAGAAGACTTTCCTGTAGGTGTACGTCAAATAAGAAGTGAACTCTTGGAATTTAAAAAAATGGCGATTGAAAATAAATAAAGGGCATTGCTGAGGTATGATAATTACTTATTGAAGGGAAATGACTTACTTTGGAAGAATTGAAGGAATTAAGCCAATCAATTAGGCAAGGTGACCTAGCTTCAAGCATTGAGGAGGGAGGTTTGGGTAGTGAGTCTAAGGAGAGAAAACAGTAGGAGCCAAAATAAGAATAAATATGAACCTGGTACGTTGAGCTGGATGAAAAGTAGAGAGAAGGGCATAAAGGAGATTCGGGAACTCAGGCAATATCAGGCAGAAAGGAAGTAACCAGATATAAGCGACCGAAGGTGCATTCGAGCAGAATAACAGAAAAAGAACGCGGCAAGTCTAATGGCGACTAACGAAATAAATGGCAATGGGAAAATTGATACTCTGGAATTAGAAACCAAAGAACATTTAAGTCTGTAAATCGTAACGTATATACTTCAACAGCCATAAAGATATATAAGTAATAATAATAATTCTAATAAGAAGTTGTCTTTTGTTTTTTGTTATGTACTGTTTGAAGTTATGTATTTATTTCCTGATTGTAATATGTATTGAATAATTTACATATATGTTACATATATATATATATATGTTACAAACTTCTACTGTTATGTACTATATCTGTATTTAATAATAAATAAAATAATAATAAAAATTTCATACTTTTAAGAGGTGATGTTGTACTCACTGGTAGATGTAACCAAATTCCAATTTGGCAATGTTTCGTTCATGTAATTATAAGGATTGTGTGCTTCAATGACTGTTAAATTAACTTCATTTTATACTTTGTAGAGAGAAAATTTGGTTCTTAAATAAAAGTTGGCGGTATTAGCGCGTGCATAATAGGGGCAAGCAGGCGCCATTGTTTAGAAGGCAAGCGGCATTACTATATTAGAAAGGGAACGCTAGATGAATTTTTCATTTACAAAAAAAGTTGCAAATTGTTCACACTTGGTTAAGTTTTGCAAAGAAGAAGCCAATTTATAGAAGCAAGAAGATCCTGCCTCTGTCTGAAAATACTAAGCTCAAGTAACCTTCACAGACGCCGCTAGCAAACAAAACTCATTAATTACCTTCTTATTTGTTGAAAATGACACTTTCTTCTATTTAGGTGTTTGCTCTTTATTAATTTTTTTCTATTGATGAACTTCATAATGATTTCACTTTTGTAAATTCCAGCCGCAAAAATCTAACAGCACCTGTTTATTATTATTCAGCGTGCTTGTTTTGTGCTGCTAATAGTTGATTATTTTATGACCGTGTGGGGTTAAAATTACGCCTAGGATTCTTATCGTACGAAATCCATAACGCAAGGATATTATTGCATAATGTCTGACAATTTTTTTTTTTTTTAAATAGTGTCTCGATCAAAGAGGCCAACTATATTTCTAAATGTTTCGGATACAGAAGTTTTTTAAAACGTTTCCAATTTCTCGTGCAAAGGGCGATCGTGCCAAATTTTCGAATCTGAGTTTTCACCAGAAATATATTTTCCGATTTATTTAGTAAGAAAACATGTTTGTTGTGGGAGTTGATAAGAGTAAGATAAGAATGCTGTAGTCATAGCAACAACTTTTGTACTGTGTGGCTCCCCTCTATGTATGTATATAGAGACAGACGAAGATAAATGTTGTGGGAAAATAAAGGTTTAGTAACAATTCCTGGTTGGAAGCAATGTTGTCCGTTAGAATTGTAATAGAAAGTCCTGGGTGAATCTTTCACACTCACCTTTCCTTAGATTTTTCGGCAATTGTGTGCTTTAACGGAAGTTAATAAAAATAAAAATCTAATTGAAGAGTGTTCGTGTAAACTGGTGAACACACAATCTTAACCCTTGAAAGTGTTACTAATATTCTATGAAACACATTTCCCTTGGCACAAATTAATCTAATAACGCAGTAGCAGCGATATTTTGACAATATAATAATGAACATTCATTTTAAAATGTTTGACATAATTGAGCAAAAAACCTTATATAATTGAATCCATTTAATAGAAAAATAGCTTTACGTGTGAGAATCAATATTTTTTTTGTATGTATCGTATCTAATTATGATTCAAATGGAATGTGTGAATGAGATTTCTTTTTTGCTGTTGTGCTTGTAGCGGTCCCTAGTTTGAACACTAATTAAATGTAATTACTAAACAAACAGGAAATAAATTACAATATTAATTTTTTTATTATTAGACAAACCAATCATATTTATTTATTAATATTAATTTTTTTTAATAATTAGAAAGTGAACTTGCTTTAAATAGGAGGATGACATTTGGCTGTGGTGCTCAGTGTCTTTCACTTCATATTTCGTGATGTTAATCATTTATAGGACTTTTGGAACTTTCTTGGGAGTTTGGTGGCCACAAGCCATCTGCTTTGTTTCGTGTATCAATTAGACCACAGTTCCAGAGAGGTAATAGTGCAGCGATAACAGACATCCCTATTAATAAGGGAAATATCAAATACAAGACAATGTTCTCTAATGAAACTTAATGAGACAAAACTTATTCCACAAAAAGAAAATCTTAACATTGAAAACAATGAAATTGTTTATTAATATACATTTAATATTTAATATTTTATTTATTTGACGATTTCAACTATTCTTTATTTCTCACTTTCTTTCTCGATAATTAGAATTCAGTGGAAAATATTCATTGCATTTACTGCTTTAACAGGTCAATTTTTCGAAATTGACTTTTCACGGAAAAATTGTCTTTCAAATATTTCTCCAGAACTTTAAGTTTTTGTAGCTTTGTTGTGAGGCTGAAACTTAAACTTCTACAGATGCCACTTCCGAACAATATACGGTTCTGTATAATACTAAAGTTGATGACGTGCGGTGTTAGAATACCAATTTTGAAGAAAATCAGTGAAACAGGAAGTGCATGTTTAGCGAATAGGTTACCGAGTGTGTCAAGTTGTAGTTGAACACTGTGCCAACATCTACTTGTCTTCGTGGAATGCCATCTGGATATATATTATAAACCTTTACTTTTATGACAGCAGAAAAAAATTATTTTAGGGAGTTGTGGGAGATGTGTGATGTTGAGTTTCAAGTGTTGGGGGGATTGATCGTGCGTACGGTTGGACTCATATTCAAGTAATGCTATGCGCTGAGAACCAACAAACTTAATAATGACACCAGTTGAGTAAATTCCAATTCGCTGATTAGAAATGAACATTTCATGGATAAAAATTTCAAGTTTGTGAAGTAATGTGTCAAAATTATAAATTGACTGAAAGAGAAAGTCGTGTAGATATTCAATCAAATTTTTTCTTATATATTTTACCAAATTAGGTGCTTTATAAATATAAAACATATGTTCTTATACATTGTAATTTGTATTTTTTAAAAGTCAGTTAATTCCAATTTCAATAGAAATTTCATTTTCCACGCTGAACATCTGTGAATAAATGAGCTTATATCGTTAAAAGATTCTGTCAGATGTTTGATGTTTTGTACGCTAATTATAAAACAAAGTTGTATGTTAGTGAGTAGTGACCAGTTGCCAGTTATGTGATGACCAGCCCTAGTTTTTCCAATATGTAATGACTCGGATAGTCCGGAAGATGCCAGACGATATCCTTTTGTTTCCAGCTTTTAAGGAATCGCGAGGAATATTCTTTCATGCTCCAGCTACCTCAGTTTTTACTAATTTGAGTTTAATGTTGTCTTTTACCCTGATTTACGACAATTTCTCTTAGCAGTCAATTGTCGAGGTCAATTCAAGACTGGTGTGGGACTGCTTGGGTATTCCCAAGCTGCACCCAAGCACTGGGAAATTCATAACCAAAATAAGGCTTTTCTACTCTGGGTAACCATATTCAGTGCAACGAGGCGGCAGATCGCCTTCCCCGAAAGGGACGTATAGGAACCCTTATTGGAGCTGAACCCTTCTGTGGCATTTCAAGATGTCTCAGGAAAGTACAAGATTCCTGAAGAAGTGCTAGTCCTCCTCAGATAATAATGTATATAAGAAACGTGTATCATCTTGTATTTCAGGAAAATTATTTTACGTATTTGTTTTTTGCTTTGCGGTTAACTAATTATTCGGTTAGAAAGTAAAGAAAGACAAATAAAGTTCACTGGTGATTTATGATTGCATTCGCCATGATGGCTAGTGTTGCGGTCAAGCAGGTCACAAATATACTAATTTTACACTTTGGAATTGGTAATAGTACCTCATCAGTTTGGTAGCTAATAATTGTTCAGTATTTTCATAAATCCAATATTTTCATGGATAGTTGAAAAAAAAATCCAAGTAATAAAAACAAAATTAAGTTCACAATGGTAGCAGATATTAGACTATATCTAAATGGCAAGTTGTTATTTTGTACGTCCATAGAACACTGAATAGTGCTGCTGTTTCAATATCGATAATTCACTATACCAGTGTATTAGTGTCATGAGATACTTAAGAAATCTCGCTTATAAGAACTGCTAGGTCCCCGTAAAATACATAAATATTAAAGAACCAACAGAATAAAGCGGAAACCCATGTTGTGCACTATAGAACTGTAACGGCTCAGGTATGAGCGGGCCAACTTGTTTAGGATATTCTTTTCATTTCTATGGCATTTCTTAATGACTCAAGGATAGACTGACTAGTTTATCGCCCAAGGGAGAATCGCCTTAAACTTACTACTTCTCTGTGGACTGCCACGCAATCCTTTGTATATTATTTAATAGCCTGACAAACAAAAAAAGTTCGGCATTTTTTAGTTTGGTTTGTAATATGCAAGAGTGATATCTGGAAATCTGTTTCCCGTAAACAAATAGTTCTCATAATGCTAACAATTTAAGTTTACTGCAAACAAAACAAATTGAAACATGAATGTTACGTGCTAGCGTTTGAAAAAAATGCAGTTTGTTCAAATTTTCACTGCTAACTTTCTCTTTACTAAGCTTTGAAGCCAGAAAACTTTGAATTTTCTGGAAGTTCCAGTGGCAAAATGTAACCATTTTCTATGAATCTGATCTGTGAATATATTGTGACTTCATTCACATACTCCTTTAACCTCATACTCCCCTCCCAGATTTTATTATTTCCTACTTAATTTATTTTTAATTGCATTTGCATTTGATTTACCACATATATATTAAGTATTTCACACCTGGTAAAAACAAATTAATCAAAAATGCCTAGACTTACCTACTTTTATCAAGGTTTCCTTCTGATGGTTTGTCAGTTCTTAAGTCTAAACTTACTTAGTTACTTACTTTTATCTGACTTTCCTTCTGATCGTTTATCGTTAATCTGAAACATACTATTTCTACCCGTTTCCAAAATTGGGTACATTTGGTAAACTACCATTAATTTGTCACTTTGGAGACCTGAATATGTAAATATATTTTTTTAAAGATGATATTGATAAGTGTGAGCGCTGTTAGAAAAAAATTCTGACAGCAGAATGTAGACTGCAGCAAACCGAATCTGAACAACGAAAGTAGAATCAAGTATAAAAAGTAATGGATCAGACGATATGCTTCTGAACTGAAATTAATTTGAATACGGCTCAAATCGTAACCAATTACGACACAATGTGTGATATTTTGCAATAAGATGTTAGCGCCAAAAAAGCTGACCTTTGCAAAGGACAGGCACTCTATCAAAAATCAATATTTATAGATAATAGGCAAATAGATAAGTAATTTTATCTTTTGAACCTATTGTCATTAATTTATATGTGGTAGATAGAAAGGAAACAACCAGAATGAGTAGAAATAAAACAAAACAAGTAGCTGCTATTTTGTTTAGCCCCTATTTGATATTAACGGCAGTGTCTGATGTTCTTTAAGTTTATATTTTATGATTATATGTCGCAACTTAAACTATTTTTTTAAGAATTTCAGAAAAAATTTACTTAAGAATGCAATAAATTTACCGAAACGTCGGTGAGAATTTGAAAATCTGTTTTTGCTGACCTTTTTACAATATTAATCCCATTGGCTAATTTTAGACGCACTGGTAACCTGGTGGGAACTCTGTTAAGTTCTGGAATCTCTCAGTTTTAATAATTGCACCATGTCTGCACAAACTGTTGTTCATTGTTTTTCGAACAAATTATTTGCTCAGAGACAAGTTTAGGTCAGCAATATTTCAGACATCTTACTCACAAAAAACCTGTGCATTTAGAGGAAATGTAGTTGAACATAACAAGGGACTTTTTTGACAGATAGTTTGGTGGGGAGTGATTGTGTGCTAAACGGGTGGCAGGTTATTAGGACAGAAGGCATTGTTGGTATCTCGTTAGCAAGACAGGCAGGTAATCTGGCTGGAAGAGGCCGACACTAACACGTAATCATTTCCACACTCTTGGTTTTTTGTTGTCGCAGCAACGGTGATAGATAGACAGAGCACACGCGTCTTGCCACCAGATAATAATGCCGACAGAATGTGAATTACAGAGCTATTTAGCGGTCTAGGCAGAAAGCAATTTTTTGAGTAACAAGGTTTTCACCAGATTACAACCAAGTAACGATTCTAAGTTTGTCTTACCACATCCAAAAAATAGTTTGGGTAGATAATTTCAAGAATTTTGACCAGCACTTGAGAAAACTTATCCCCTTTCAGATACTACCGCCAAGAAATCTTTGATTCCTCTCGTCTGCTAAAAAGCTTAGTGTGAAACGTCTCTTTCTGCATTCTCGCAACTCTTGTCAAATTTTGTTCAAAATTCTAATTTACGACTAGTTAGTTACCAAGATTAAGAATTTCAGAAAAAATTTACTTGCGCTTGTGTCGTTATCTACAATATCGCGGAAAACTGAAAACACTGTTCAAGAAATTCGCACTTTCGTACAGTGACTTTCTTCAAACTCGGAACTCTAGCGCCATATTTTCTTTAATAAAACTATGGTAGAACGGTACCTGTAACAATTTTCTATAAATATTGAATACTGACTACTCAGATAAAACTATAACTTCTATTTAGAAGATTTTTTTTGGATAAACTGATAGGAAGTTTTGCTGTACTTGTGGCGTTAACTTTCAAATGTTGAGTTTCTTTGATGCTATCAACGCTGTCTTCTGGAGTAAATGTTACTGCAATGAAATGACTACCTGAGCCAAAGGTGCCGACCAGGAAGTAACCCCCTTCTATATTTATATTCGTCGTTTAAACACCTCTGAAGAAATATTTGTCGTTTAAAGAAAATTTGTCAATTTTATAATTATATAAGGGAGCAGTAAGAGAAAGTGGTGGGGGAGTGTATCATACCAGATATTGTTATTTACCTAACCAATTAAGAAGTCTCTTCTGAAATGTGTTTAAGTAAAATTTAAAAGTACCTATCGAGGTTGCTATATTATCCAACGGTAGATAAATAAAGGACAAGCGTTAAAGATTTAATAAGTGGTGGGAGTTGATGGGAGAAGCCAGTGTGCAGTGATTGTTGGTAAATTTGCGCCCGACCAGAGGGGTGGCCACGCGACCACTTTGACTACACAACGCATCACGCCACATTCACGCAACTACAGTTGGCAACCGGTCGGTTCTGGAGTTCTCCATTGTGTAGCGCTCTGTGAAGTGTGTCTTACAGCTGCCCATGCTCTACCAGCTTGCTATCTTACTTCACTACTTCACCACACACACACACACACACACACACACACATACATATATATATATATAAACAAACATTTTGTTAGCTCTCGATTTGCATCTTCAACATCGATTTCGCAATTCTTCGTTGATTGAACATCTCAGAATGGTAGCTGGCATTCGGTAATGGTAAAATCGTTCAGTTTAGAATTCCAAGTACTCTATTTTTGATTCTTTCTTTGACTGCAATTTAGTACAGTTTTAATTGATAAATTTAATTCAAAATCTGAATTTGCATATTAATTAATTTTAGTATAAACAATATTTAGGTGTGGCCGTTGTTACTAAATCAAGCAAAATGTTGATTGCTGGGGCATAGAAAAATTAAAAAGTTTTTTTTCTAAATTCTAAAAGTTTTTTCTAATCATTCTATCGATGTTTCGGACAGCTCTCGAGTAGACAGCTGTCGAGGAAAGGTAGAAAGTACCCGATGAAGAACACTAAAGGTGTCGGAAATGTCAACCAAGCCAATCAACATATTACTTGATTAATTAATTTTAATACGTGGATGGGTCCGCATTGCTAGATAACATCTGATATTTTATCCGTCGCAGCATGCATATTCCATTTGTTCCTGACCGGTTTCGGATTTTCATCCATCGTCAGAGCAAATTCACCAAGTTCGTGTAGAGAGTTGACTTGAACGTAATGTTTCTGTTACACTCACACTTATTGGTATGTTGGTTGTATATATGTGCTGGAGGTTATAAGCTCTATACAACCAACAAACCAACAAGTGTGAGTGTAACAGAAACATTACGTTGAAGTAAGCTCTCAACACGAACTTGGTGAATTTGCTCTGGCGATGGATGAAAATTCGAAACCGATCAGGAACAAATGGAATATGGATGCTACGACGGATAAAATATCAGAAATTAATTTTAATTTTAACTTTTTGTGACTGCTGTTAGGGGAGCTAGTGCCAGATTTTCCAAATTGAGTTTTCATCGGAAATACACCTTTTGAGGTTCCCTGGGTCCAAACAAGTGGTTAGAAAGTGGTCTATATATATATATACATATATATAGAGTGTGTGTGTATGTGTGTATGTTTGTGTGAAAAGAATACCTCAAAAACAAAAATTCGCAGGAAGCTCAAACCCGTTTAGATACTACCACCGCATCAGACACGAGCTTTAAAGCAAAATCCATCAACCGGAAAGACTTTTTTTTCCATTTTTTTAATTTCTCAAAAATGGCTCCAACTATTTCCTTTAAACTTAATACATCAATTAAACATATAATGAGCTATAACTTTTATTTAAAACTTTTCTCCGTAAAAATTCATTTAAGGGCACTTTTAGGGGTTAGGTTTTCCTCTGAAGTGTTATTTCAGTTTATTGCATATTTCTATCATTTAAATAATATAAATTGCAATTAAATATGTTCTCGAAATTCCATGTTCTAAGAAAATCGAATGACAGAAAGTGCATTTGTCACGAATAACAAGTATTTTTCAGATTTCTGCCAGTTTCTCTAAAACGGCTCCAACGATTTTCTTTAAACTTGGTATTTGAATTACAATTACAAAAATCTACTACTTTTATTTGTAACATTTGTCCAACATTTGACATTTTTATTGTGTAACAAAATTGATTTAAGGGCACTTTTGTGGGAGCGGTGGGTTATGTTTTGCTCCAACTTTCTATCTTAGTTGATTTACTATTCTACCATCTAAAAAAAATTAATTAGAAATAATTAGACCAGCAAACTTCCGTGTTTCGAGAAATGAGTAAACCGGACGTGCGGTTTTACTGAGCAGTTTTTCAGTTTTCGAGATTTTGTCCATAAAAACACATACGGATTCATTAAATTTGCTACACTAACTACGAATATAGAGAGTTCTATCACTTTTGTTTGAAACTTTTTTATAGAAATTCATTTAAAGAAGTTTGGGAGGGGGCGGGGGAGGAGGTTCTGCTTTCCTCCAAAAAGTCAATTTATTAATTTAAGATTCTCCAATTAAATAAAATTGAAGAAAGGAAACATTTAGCAAAAATTATAAGATTGAAATAAAATTGCCAATTACAATTTTATAAAGTGAAGAGATTTTGAAAATTTGAAAAGTTTCAATCACCTTAGTGATACAAATATACGATAATCTTGTTCACTTTTAGTTAAGTACAACTGAGTGTGAACACACTCAGCAAACCAACAACAGTTAAATGCTCTCCGCAACTCAATTTCCCAAAACTCTCTAAAATAAATTTCAATGTTTTAAATAAAAGTGGAAATTTTATAGAAGTTAAAGAAAATCGTTGGAAGTAGTAGTTATTCGAAAAAATCCTGAAAAATGCAGAACCCTATTCGCTAAAGTTCCAATTCCTCTTAACCGATTTTTTTTCAAACTTCGAATTCTAAAATGCATTTAGTGATTTTTAGAAGGTAGTAAACTGTATATTTTAGTGAAGTGGCACTTTAGAGGCAAGTTAAACGGTGCATCCTTTCCCAAAAATTTCAAAAATCAATTTTTCTGGGTAAAGTTTCAAATAAAAGTGATAGGCATTTATATCTATATATATATATTAGAGTGCAAGCATGAAAGAATGTAGTAGGAACTGTTTTAAACCTGAAAATTCAAATCAGTAAACTTGCATAATTTGGTTCATAATCAGATTCAACTTTCTCCGATCTTTTCGTTGTTGATATATTTTGTTTATTCACATACAATATATTGAAGTCATTTTATCGGATTTTATGCAGTAGAAAAGTAGTAATGTTAGTTAATTATTGTAATAGTATACAAATTGGATAACTGTGGTGTAGCTAGTGTTGTTACTAGTGATACAGCACGCACACTCTCTGATCCACTGTTCAAGTCACTCTCTTCTTTACTTATTCCTATTAATGTTTTGCTGTCAGCACAGAGAACTGTGTAGAAGCTTCATCTTCTTTATAAAATCGGACATAAAACACTCACTCGACTCTCTAATACTGCAAATCCCATTCTATTACAGAAAATCCCACAATGCTAGTTGGCAATTTTTTCTTGAAAGTAGAGATTGTATATTAAATAAAACATAATAAAGATCAAAATAATAAATAAATAAACAATAAATATAAATAGTAATTATCATAATTATACCTATAAATAGTTATACCTATAATCATTTGCTCGCAGAACATTCGTTAACTAAATACACTCGGACCTCCACATAAAATTAATACAATCAACTTAATAATTCCATTGACTAATTCATGACGTACTCTCTCTACATTAATTCTTATCCCTTCTTAACATGGGAATTTTCTGCGACTAGGACTGCACTTACTGTTCAAATGCTTAAAGAGGCAACACATTTCCGCATTCATCAATCTATGCTTAATTTAAAACACACCAAGCATATATTTCTTAAAGAATCCAAGTACATTAACAGCGCAAAGAATTAATACTATGTAGGTATTGAACTTAGTGGCAATATGCAGTAAGCTATGTAACAACCCTCTAGAACACCTTAAAATAAAGTTTTTTGGAAAAATTAAAAAAAAAGACGGATTTGGACTGAAATCTTTTGTTGAAGCGATAATGGTAGGTACCTACAAGATTAAGTTTGAGTAACTATGTTTTTTCTTGATTGAGATAACTTGTTCACACACGTACACACATACATACACATAATAACTCCCTATCAGCAAGAGTATTGTTGGTAGGAAAAAACATAAGCAAAACAAAGCAGAGCCCATTCGGTCGATTTTTTTTCTTATTTAGTGGATCTCGAAATACGCTTTTCCTGTCGAGAATTTGACACAATCGTAATAATTCCTCTTACCAAATTTAATTTCACATTAAACAAGCTAAAAAATTAGTTGGCTGAGGCCAAAGAAGAAACTTTTTTAAAAAAAAGAGTTTATTCGACGTTTCGGACACCTTATTGAACCAAACATTCACATACAATCGGTACACCAAACCTACTTACTCCGGCAGACTGCTACATTTCCTTTCAAATCAGCCCTTACATCATAAAATTAATGCCATCAAAAACTTTTTTAACCGAGCCATTAACTTGTCTGATGCACCTCCATTCCAGAACGACAATATCAACAAAATACACAAATTACAAAATCATTATCCAAATCACCTCATCCTCAAAACAATCCGTAAACTAAAAAACAATCCTTTAAAAACCACATGCCATTCCATGCCCGAGCCATCTATATTCTGTTCTTTCATCTACACAAATACCATCTCATACTAAATCATGCATTTTCTAAAGTCTATCATTCCCAATCTCAAATCTGGCCTCTACTCCTCCAACAAACTCAGCAAACTGTTCTCTAATCTCAAAGACCCGATTGAAACTTATGACAAAACGAACTCTGTTTACAGCATACTTTGCACTGCATCAAACTGTAACGCATGTTACATTGGTGAATCAAAACAACTACGAAAGAGACTTAGACAGCATGAACTAGACATAGTTAACAATAAAATTGACAGTGCAACCCTCACAAAACATGCATTCACCCTTGCCCACTCCTTTGATTTCCGAAATGCTTCTGTCCTAACCACCTATTCCAACCACCTGAAGCGACTTCTTTCTGAATGCATCCAGATTAACCTCAACCCTAACTGTAGGGGTAGTGAACCCCCACCACTCATCCACACTAGCGAGTGAACCCCCACCACGCATCAGAGAGAAAGAGCCCCTCTCGAGAGAGAGGAGAGGAGAGGCCAGTTGGATATATATACGAGAGACAGAGTCAAAAAGGGATATTCTGTTCACAGTCTCACACTTGAATTGTACACTTCGTTTAGCCACGTCAGTCAGTCTGTTCAGTTCTTGTAGTGTAAAGTATACAGTCCTTGGCAGTCAGTAATATACATATATATCAATTATATATCTTATACCGATATTGAGGTGTTATTTATCTATCAACATCTACAACCAACATCTCCTCCTACAACCATTACATTGGTGGCAGCGCTATCGAAACCCAGCCATTTCTCATTAAAAGGTAAGATATAAATTTCTATTATTTTTTTTATTATTCATTTTAGTTTTACACTTTTAAATATTTTATTTCCGCTATTTTTTGTTACATCTATTTGTATATTTCATATTTTTAAAATTTCGACTTCATTTTTATGAAAAGAGCCGAAATTATTCAAAAATTAAAACAACATAATCTTTCCACAAGTGGCAATTTGTTAATTTTAAAAGAAAGACTATCAAAAATATGTCTACCTACACAATCGATGGCCAACAAAAATCTGCTGATGAAGCAATCGCGTACCTTCTAAACAAGTGCAACGCCCCAAATCCCGTAAACATCCGGAACTTGCAAATGATAAATAATTTACCAGTTTTCGACGGTTCCCATAATAGCGACATAAATTCCTTCATAGACCAAATTAATAATTATAGTGCGATTTCGGGATGGTCAGAAGCCGACAAACTGGAAATCCTAATTTTAAAATTAACAGGTGCGGCAAAAATTTTCTTTGACACTTTTAAAACGCAGTGTACAAATGATAACGTCATTTTAACATACCGACTAGCAACGGAAAGTCTAATTGCCAGATTTAAAAAAGAAAAAACGCCCGTGGTATTGTTGCAGCAAATAACGAGCTTGCAACAAAATCCATCAGAAACTCTGGAAGCTTTTGCTGACAGAATAAAGCACATTGCCACATCTCTCTTATTCAAAGCTCAACAAAACCCGTTACAAACGTTACAAAATCTAGTTGAGCGGCTAACAACGGACGCCTTCATAAAATCACTTCCAAGTTCCATGAAGGCCCAAGTCCAAATTAAACTCCCCAAAAACCTTGATGAGGCTCAAACTTATGCAACAGCCCTCAGGGACATACAAAGTGCAGAACCTCAAGGTTCGATATTTGCCATTAAAAAGGCAGATTCGCCAATACAGTCTTCTGACAAACCGCCATCGCCATGCAAACATTGTTCCGGCGTCCATTGGAACTCAGAATGCACACAAAAATTTCAAGTCGTGAAAAATAAAAGAAGGCGAGTTTCTATTTCTAAACCACCTTCGCCTTGTAAATTTTGTCAAGGCAACCACTGGAACCGCGACTGCAACAACAAAAATAATAATTTTAATAATAATAAACAAGCGCGCACTAATTTTGGCAAAAAGCCACAATTTAAGCCAGACCTTCAGGCAAATTAGGCCCTATTTCAAAAAACAAATGCCCAACAATAATAATAATAATAACAAATTTAATACTGGCAATACGTCGAATAGATGGGTTCCGCCAACATGCCAGATATGTGAAAAACGAGGGCATACTGCAAAGGCATGCTGGTTCAATAATGCAAAAAACGATTAGGCGCTCAGCCGTTTTCACGAACGGCTACCACGGTCTTGATCCCGGCACTCAACGATTCAAATAATTTATTAATCAACGTCCAAATTAAAAACAAAAAAGTTAAAGCTCTGATCGACACGGGTGCTTCACACTCGCTCATAGATGCCAGTCACGTCAAATCGAGGCCCGAAAAATCTGGTATCATTTTAAAATCGATCACAAACCAGATTATTCCCAATTATGGTCTGTCAAACATTCAATTATCCATAGGCCAAAACACAAAAATTCAAGGTAAATTCATAGTGTCCCAACTGAAAAATGAATTTGAAATGATCATTGGGAGAGACCTACTAACAAAATTTCAAGCCATTATTAATTTCAAAAACTCAAACATAATCATAAACAAAACAGTCATTCCATTCTTAACAGACAACACAACATCACAAATTAACAACATTCAAAACACATCTTTACCAGAAACATTATCAACCAGACACAAAATCAAAATTCCTGCACGATCCCACATCGTCAATACTTACACGCTACATACAAAAATTCCAGACGGTTCCATACTATTGACACAACATGACAGTCTACCTACTGGAATTTACTTACCCCACACACTGACTAACGTACATAACAATGCTTGTGCCATAACATTAATAAATACAACACAACATGAAATCTGCATCACGAAACATTTTCCAATAGCACACATTCAATACAACCCTGAGACGTACAACTCATCAAACAAACATACCATAAATTCTATTCAACAACTCTCGCACGAACAAAAAACACAATTACAAGCCTTTCAACAACAGTTACGCCAGAAACTCACTCATCTCTCTCCACAACAAGCAGACAAAATTGTTGAAACATTTTCTCCATTTTATGACACATTCACTCATGATAAAGATTACAAAACAAAATTTACAGATATTACACACCACATAGACACACAAAATCATCCGCCTGTACACAGTCGACCTTACAAACTATCACATTCAGAAGCCCCCATACTGAAAGCACTAATACAAGATAATCTGGATAGAGGAATAATTGAACCATCGACGAGTAACTGGGCGCATCCCGTGATTCTTGTTAAAAAGAAGTCTGCGGATCACACAAAAGTTGATTCAAACGACATCACCCAGTTACGCAAACAGTACAGATACGTGGTTGATTTACGTAAATTAAACGCAATCACCACATCTGAAATTTATCCTCTTCCAGACATTCAACACATATTATCAACATTACATGACATACTTCACAACACTCGACATCTCAAACGCATTCCACTCCATTAGACTTGACAAATCATCACAAGACAAAACAACATTCATAACGCAATTCGGCACATACAAATTCTTATCTGTTCCGTTCGGTCTGAAGAACGCAAGCGGATCATATCAGCGTTTAATGGATAAACTATTATCGGGTTACACGGGTGACATATGCCACACATTCATTGACGACATATTAATTTTTCACGGCAAAACATTTCATGAACATTTAACATCTACACAAAAAATTCTCACACAATTACAGAAGGGCAATCTTTGTATAGACCTAAATAAATGTACCTTCTTCAAAGAAGAATGCAAATATTTAGGCTATACATTGAGCAAAAAAGGCATTTCTCCAGATCACGAGAAGTTAAAAGCTGTAGAAACCTATCCAATTCCGAAAAAATTAAAAGACGTCAGAGCATTTTTAGGATTTATAGGTTTTTACAGAAAATTCATTCATAATTTCTCGGAAATAGCCAAGCCTCTTACAGACTTAACAAAGAAAAATACCAAGTTTGTATGGTCTTCTCAATGTTCATCGGCATTTCAAATTCTAAAACAAAAATTGATTTCTCCACCGATTTTGGCATACCCCAATTATAATTACGAATTCATATTGACTACGGACGCGAGCAACGTTGGCATATCTGCAATTCTAAGCCAACAAATAAACGGCGAAGAACGTCCAATAGCCTTTTCATCCCGCGTACTGTTGAAACTGAAACAAGACTCTGCACTACGGAAAGAGAACTGTTAGCCATTCTCTTTGGCTGTAAACAGTACAGATATATCATTTTCGGCTACAAATTCAAAATAATAACTGACCACTCAGCTCTGCAGTGGCTTCAAAATTTAAAAGACCCGCATTCGAAATTGTACAGATGGTCACTGAAATTAAGTGAGTTCGACTTCTACATCGAACACAGATCGGATAAAAACATCGCTCATGCAGATGCGTTAAGTAGATATATAGGCTGCATCAACACCGATATATCCCCAGAATATTACCCAACCATCGACTTATTAGAAATAGCTCAGCAGCAAGCTGAAGATGAGCAATGCCGACGTCTAGCCCAATCAAAAAATTATGCATTAAATGATTCAGGCCTTCTAATCAATGTGCTGGACAACAACATCCTTGTTCCAAGCAAAATGCGTGATACAGTTTTACAGCTGTATCATGACAACCCATTGTCTGGTCATTATGGCAGACAAAAAACATATGACCGCATAAAAACTCAATTCTCCTGGCCTGACATGACCAAAGACGTGGAGAACTATGTCAAGACGTGTCATAGTTGCGCCACTAGAAAAACCGACAACGCCTATAAACCACCAATAGGCACATTTAGCGAGCCAACTAATGTTTGGCAAGCTATTTCAATTGACGTTGTTGGACCGCTAGAGCCATCAACAAATATTCTAACAGGCGAAGAATACAAATACATATTAACAATAATTTGTCAATATTCCCGCTATTTGGAAATGTTTCCAATTACGAACCAAAAAGCGGAGACTATTGCTCAAATTATTGTTAACCATATCTTCACCAGATACGGCACGCCAAAGTACCTACTCACAGATTTGGGTACCAATTTCACGTCCACCATTTTACTCCAAATCTGTGCACTGTTAAAAATTAAAAAAGTGTGCACGACGCCATACCACCCTGCGTCAAATGGACGATTAGGAAGAATCCATAGAGACATCGCCAATAACATATCCCACTATGTCCAAAGTGGCAAAAATTGGCATAATTACCTACCATTAATTAAGGCAGCCCACAACTCTACAAAAAATGTATCCACAAACTTTACCCCCCATGAACTTGTTTTTGGTACAAAATTTAAATTTCCATGGGTGCTGAATTATCCATCACACAAAACTTCAACACTCACACTAAATGCCTACACGACAAAATTCAAACAGTACACAAACAAGCCAAACTCAACAATGAAAAAGCGAAACAAATCAAACAAAAATACTATAACAAAAACACTTCACCACAAAAATTCAGCATAGGCGACCATGTTTATTTAAAACATTTTACTTCAACAGGAAAATTCACAAAAAAATATCATGGCCCGTACCAAATTTACAAAATATTTTCCAACCAGGCTGCACTAATTACCTTAAACGATAATGAAAGAAAATTAGTGCATCTAAGCAAAATTAAAAAAACACATCTGCGACAAAAACCTACAAACACACATAAAATGAATCTACGGCCAAGAAAGGCAAAAATTTAAAAACATTTTCGGAAAATTTAGACAAATTTTCCTGGTGTTGGGAGGAGACAATACTCTAGTCCAAGGAAAAATTTCAAAATTAATTTCAAAATTTAAATTCAAACATAAACATTTTAATTAAAAATTTTAAATAAATTCAACATAATATCTCAGTAAATACACCCTGGCATTTTGAAAATTGTATTTCAACATTTCAATGCACGTTTCAAATTCAACATTTAATTTTAGATCATACACCCTATTTATTTAAACAATTTCGTTAGTGTGAATTGAACATTGATTATGGTCAATTTTAGGCCATACACCCCAATCATCATACATTTAATTATTGTTAATTTTAAATAATATACATTCTCATTCTTAACAATTTTAGGTTAAACACCCTATTTATTTAAACATTGAATTTTAGGTCATAAAGGAAATCATACAAAGCATTTACTAATGCATTGATACAAAGCAAATCCAAACATTTCTTATTTTAGATTTAGATACCGACAAAGGAGTCATAAGGAGCAATTGCTAATACTTTTCTTATTTTAGAAAAACAAACAATACGGGAATTTAACAAACTGTACAAAGCTAGAATTTATTGCAGGATTAAAATACTGGAAAAATTTAGAAATTGAATATAACTTCCACAGCATTGTCTCAACGCCGACAAAACAGGTAAAAACCCTTATTTCTTAGATATATTTCATTGATTTGCTTCTTGTTTAATAGAATAAAAACGTCGACAAAAGGGTGAAATAACAATAAGCATACAAAAATTAGAAGGAATTCCAGGCACCTTACTTCAATAGGAAAGGATTTTCCCAGGTCAATTGGGAAATTTTAATCTTCAAGGAATTGCCGAACAATGGAAGTACTAATAAAAGGAGATATCTTTCTGCACCTGGTAAAAACCCAGTTTATTATACTTACTACTTTCACTTTTAATTGTTTTTTGTCACATGTACCTTGAAGGGTGATTAAAATCAACACCCCAACTAAATAATTTTCTTTCAAATGGCCATATACATTCATATATATATATTTTATGATACTAATATAATACTTGTTTACCACTAACAAAATATTCGCTTAATCTATCTAGCTTTAGCACTTCGAATTCTGTCGATATAATCTGCAGACATTCACCGAACTTCAAATTATTAATTAAGTCTGCAGACATTCATCGAACTTCGAATAATTAATTAATTATTTATGAGCTCACTCCCACATCTCCTTACGGCCGTATCCTAGCTGCGCATTCCTGCATTCCTGCTCGCAAGAAATCGATTTCGTCCACTAGTTATAAATTAATATTAAGTTTACATAAATTAAGCAAACGTTTCTATCAAGGCCTTCTTCGTAAAACAAATTTCTTAGTACAACATTATGCATAAACACAAATTTCTTCGCATAACATAAAACAAATTTCTTCGTGCAAATAATGCATAAAACAAATTTAGAAAACAAAGTCATCATTGCACCGTTGATTCAGAAATCAACTAAAACAAATACATTAAATCATTCCACCTTGATTTATAAGACAGCGTATGACAACTCCAACCCTTGTTGGAAGCAAAAAAAGAAAGTAATTTAATTCGTCTACAAACACAAAACAAACAAAATATATTATTCCACGAATGTATAAATTATAGAATTTATACAACAAAATAAACAAAACAAAATAAATAAAATAAAATAAAAATATAATTAAATAAAATCAAAATCGACAAATATAAAAATTTTAAACATCGACGAATATTGAATTATAAGATTTAAACATACAATCAACAAGCATCAACGAAGATTAATAAAACACTAAATTAAATCATCTTGATTCAAAGGATCTTCCATGGGAAAGGTACATTATCATTTCTTCCATAAATTGCTTTTTTTTTCATCATGCATTTGCATACATTATCACTTCTTTGATAAATTCTTTTTTTCACTTTAACAAATTTATTTTCTTCTTTTTCTAACATTCCTTTCTATTTAATTAATTTGCCTAAACACACACAAATTATTAAAGTTCCTAGAAACAATTGTATATAAATAAATATGTGTGTTTACAGCAAAAATAAAAAAAAATAAAAAAATTATATATTTTATTATATCATGTCATATCATCAATCAATTATATAATTTTCTATCAATTATTTTAAGTATGTATTAATTTTTAATTTTTACTCTGCATCTTTTTACATCACATTTGTTTATTAATTATCTACTTCTATAATTGTGATATTTATCAAAAATCTTTTTCAATTGTATAATTTTCAATGAATTTTAAATTTATGCAGAATCAATCTTGAAATTTTATTTGTATTCATATTCCATTTTCTTAGAGTCATCTTTAAAAATGAACAGTTGTTTGTAGCCATTAGTTTTGTTACATCTGAATAATTATTAGAAGATATTTTAACAATTTAATCAAATCATTATTATTGTATATCATTACTTAATTAGGTAATAATTTTTTTTAACATTTATACCATAATCATGACGTTTTTCATTCATCTGGAAATTTTTAATTGTTTATAACCATAAGTTTCATTACATGGAAATCATTTCTAATTTTATATCGAAAATGAATCATGAATTTTTTCAATTGTTTAATACTTATACTCAAGCGAAAATATTTATTTAATAAAAAAAAAAAAAATTATTTAATCATTATTGTACCTTAGATTTAGTCAATTTTTATGTTCAATTTTATATTCAAATTTTTAAATTTCTAATTTTATATCGAAAATGAATCCATGATGCACATAAATTCAGCAAAACTCCTTGTAAATATAATTCTAACTCTTACATGATACTTAGTAATGGATTTACCAAGTATTTCAATAACATAAACAATTGACAAAATAAAAACAAAATGTAAATAATTTTAAATTTTCAATGGCATCTGGATTGCAAATATAAATAATTAATGGATCTCTTAATATTTCTAAACTAAAAATGCAGATCCAATATCATGTATTGAAATTATTAGTTTTCTTTTCTCAAATTATGTTAATGACCAATCATGTAAATATTGTTCTTTCAATGTACATATTTAAATTACTGCCAAAGACTGCTCAAAATTTAAAAAAAATCTCTATGACAGACTTGACAACTCTGGCTTTCAAAAAAAAAAAAAAAAAAAGCACAGCATGCTAGTCGCATGCTAGCCACAATGCTACAAATTTAGCAGCATCAACATCATCGTTTCAGCCAAGCTACCAACGCTAATTTTCCCCTCTCTGATTTCTTTGCAAGCATACCTTACTCTACAACCAAACAATAATCTCGTCAAATATTTAACTCTCCATTCTTCCTTAACAGGTATCATATCTTTCTAATATTGTTTAATTGTTATATGTTTTAATTTCATCATACAATTTTCTTGATATTCTTGATAAACCAAAGGTGTCCGAAACGTCGAATAAACTTTTTAAAAAAATAAAAAGTTTCTTCTTTGACCTCAGCCAACTGATTTTTTAGCTTGTTTAACTAACAACGGCAAAACATAAATATTGTTTACATTAATTTCGCATTATTTTCAGCAGCTCTTTGAAATATGTTTTTTAATATTCATATTTTGAGCGCGTATAATTAGATCATTTATATTCAGTTCACACCCAAGAACATGTTAATATATTCTTGAATCTTTTTCGAAAGATTTCTGAAGCTTATTTTTATGGAGGTATCCTTAGAAACCTCCATCTACCAAAAGGGCTATTAAAGGTGCATAGGAAAGAATTTGGCTCATCTAATGGGACTGTCCAAAATCCAGAAAAATAGTCAAGTCTACTAAATATTTTTGAACCAACTAGTTTTGCTGATATTTCTTCAAAAGCAGGAATTTGAAAATGCTCTCTTTCTATGACTTTATTTAGATCGGATGGGTCTAGACATATTCTCAGAGAACCATCTGGTTTTCTTACTAAAACCGTGGAATTAACCCAGTCGGTAGGTTTACCTACTCTTTTGATGATACCATTTTTCTCCGTATTTAATAAGGTTTGTTTATATTTTTTTTTTTTTTAAGGTAATGATATTTTTCGTGGAGGATGGATCACGGATTTTATGGATTCATCCAGTTCAATGTGATATGGTTCACTTCTACAGCCTATACCTGAAAAATTATCTTTATATTTACTAACTAACTTCTTAATTTCAGGATTTATATCGTTATTTATGACATTTATTTTCGCTATTCAATTAAGATCTATCCAGCTTTGCAGACCTAGAATGGACTGTACATTTGAATTGATCACAAAACTTGTAACTTTTTTGATATATTTTTATAATTGGCATTCAAATAAAGTTTGCCCAATAGATCTAATTTTTCTCTCTGTGTGTAGTTCGCATGTATTTTGTTTTTATTATATCCTCATGGTTTAATTCCATTAATCTCAATACTGAGGAATTAAGAACATTAGCCATTGCACCGCTATCTATTTTAAATTTATGTGTCATTTCATTTTCTAATACAATATCAACCGTGTAAGGTTCACTATTACAGCGGGGAGTTCCAGATTATCAATGAAATATTTGTTTACTTCTTCGTCATCAGAACTATTTGTCGAGTTGCTATTTTTGGATGTTTATGTTGTGAATAGCTTTCCTATAAACCTTTGGGACCAATAGTGTCCTTTCCTTTAAAAATATAAATTTGGAATTATAAGCTGGGCAATTATTTTTTGTGTGCGTTAATCCTCATTTTTTCACCTGCTAGAACTTTGTTTATTTTCACTTGACCTATTTTGATAATCAAAGTTTATTTGTTTACCTTTATTATTTCCTTTGTGCTTATTTACTTTTCTAACATAATCTATTTTTATTTCATTTTCTACTTTACGTAATTTTATTAATTTTGATTGTTCTGTAGTTATTAAGTAGTTATTAATTTTGAAATATCTATAGTTTGTGCAAATTTTATAGTTTCATCTAAGGATTTATACTCTAATTCAAGTAGCCTTTCTGTAGGATTGTCACTCTTTACTCCGCAAATGAATATACTTTTAACTAAATCATTTTTAGTAATTGAAATTCATAAATCGGGGCCTTATTTTTTAAATTAGTTGTGTGAATTGTTCTGTAGATTCTCCTTCAAATTGTTTTCTAGAAAAAATTTATATCGTTCATATTCTAGGTTCTTTTTGGGCATAAAATAATTTCCAAATTTATTTTGTTATGACTTTTATTTTGTTTTTTCAGACACTTCAAAGTATTGTTGTCTGCGCGGCAGACACCCAAGGAGCGAGGGCGAACGTACGCCAAGAAGTGAAATACAAAAACAATAAAATAAATAGAATTAAAATCAAAATGAGATGCAAAGGAAGAAGCTGCGACTTACCTGGAGAGTGGTGAAGCTGAATGCGCAAGCGGCGAAGCTGCGACGATAGGTGAACGGTCGAGGAAGCTGTGGCGTGTACGTGTATTTGTGTGGGCGTGTGTGTGTGTGGGAAAGAAAGGATCTCAGGTGAAAGGAAGGGAGTGAGAGTGCTCCGTGTAAGCTGATGACGCTGTTGTTGATAACGGCTGGTGGTGTTAGAAGAGCCCAGGCGCGGAAGGTGACTGATTCTCCAGAGGTTGGCGAGGAAAGACGCGACTTGTATCTCAAGAAGATAACGAATATTAATTCGTTATCGAAAGGCGCGAATACGGCGAATCAATATAAGGCGAATTTTACACTCACGTCTAACTGCTTAGAAAGAAGCGGAAGTACACGTTACACAGGCGAGAGCTGGACGAACAGTACACCACAGAAGAAGAAGCGGTAACTGAGGTCAACTAGACGGGCGACAGAGAAGAGAACGGCACAATACACTGTTGACCAGACGATGCACAGAAGAGAAGTGAAGTTAAGTTTTTGAGGAATACAGAAGGTTTGAAGGGTAAGGGAAACGGAAATAACGCGCGCAGTCCGAAGATGAAAGGTGCCGGCAATCCCACCACCAAAAACAGAGAGAGAGGGAAAATGCGGGGAAGCGTGGGAAATATGCGGGCGATGAAATTATTTCAAAGGCAAGCGGATTAACGCGTACGCACGCACGGGCGGAGTAGGCGCGTAAGAGAGGCAGGCGTGGGAAAATTACCAAGTTAAAATATCGAGGCAGAGTTAATCCCTCAAAGGGAGCCGACCGAACATCCCGCCCGCCCTGAAGACTTGACTTCAGTGATCACTGGGTCGGGAGCGGACAAAGTTTGGCGAGAGGACGGCGGAGGGTGCCGGAGGCGGTGTGCACGTCGGCGACGCGACTGACGGAGTCACGTCCCGGATGGAGGGCGACGATGCGGCCTAAAGTCCATTGGCGCGGCGGAACATTGTCCTGATGGACTATGACGACGGTGCCGGGGGCGACTTCCGTAGCGGGGAGGAGCCACTTGGTGCGTTGTTGGAGGGTATGAAGGTACTCTTGACGCCAGCGCTTCCAAAAGTCCTGTTGGATGCGCTGGGTCAGTTGCCACCGGGACAGGCGATTGATATTGAGGGCGGTAACGTCGCGCTCAGGAGGCGCGGTAAGAGGGCGGAAAACAAGAAAATGGCCGGGCGTGAGGGGTTCCGGGTCGTTTGTGTCGGACGAGAGGGCGCACAGAGGGCGCGAGTTCAAGATCGCCTCGACGTCGGTGGTCACGGTGAGTAGCTCCTCGTAGGTGAGGCGCTGATCACCAATGACGCGGGTGAGATGGTGTTTGGCGGACTTAATAGCCGCTTCCCAGAGGCCTCCAAAATGAGGACTGGCCGGGGGGATAAATCTCCACTCAATGCCAGCGGAAGCGGCAGCGCGACAGACCGCCTGTTGGTGACGTTCGTCACTCAAAAGGCGACCGAGTTCCCGAAGCTCGTTGTGGGCTCCGACAAAGTTAGTGCCGTTGTCGGAAAAGATGGTGGTCGGAAGCCCACGGCGAGCGGTGAAACGGCGGAAGGCGGCGAGAAAGGCGGATGTAGATAGCTCTGACGCGATCTCGAAGTGCACGGCTTTGGTGGTGAAGCAGATGAACGCCACCAAGTAGCCTTTAGTGACCACCGCGCCACGGAGACGAGCACTAGAAATGGCGAATGGGCCGGCGAAGTCAACGCCGGTCACGGTGAAGGCGGTGGCGGAGGTGACGCGTTGGGCGGGGAGATTGCCCATGGGTTGGATGACGGGGCGCGGTTTGGCGGTGAAGCACCGATTACATTTTCCGATGTGATGGCGCACCACATTGCGCCCATCCAAGATCCAATAATGGCGGCGAATGTAGGCGTGGGTGGCGAGAGCTCCGGCGTGTAGAAGGCGAATGTGGGCGTCGTCGATGATGAGCTGGGTGAGTAGATGCTTCTTGGGGAGCAAGGCGGGATGGCGGAAACCATATGGTAGAGGAGCAGACGAGAGACGCCCGCCGACGCGAAGTACCTGCTCATCATCAACGAAGAGGTTTAATTGGCGCAGAAGACGATGTCGAGATCGCGGGTCACGGGCCTCTTGGAGTTCCTTATTCAGGTGCGTGGATTGGGCCAGGCGTACTAAGGCCAGAGTGGCATCTTGAAGCTCAGAGGCGGTGAGAAATCCAATGCGGCGGGTGGAGGGGTTGCGGCAGTTAAAACAAAAGCGCCGACAATAGGCGGTGACACGCTTAAGGGCCATCAGCGAAGAGAAGCGATGGAAGATGGTGTCGTCTTCGGAGCTGGCGACGAGCACCAGCGAGGCCGGGGGTTTGGCCTCCTGTTCGATAGATGTCTCATCAACCGGTGCGGGGGTGTGAGGCCAAGAGGCGGGAGCGGCGGCGAGCCAGGAGGGCCCCTTCCACCACAGGGGGTGATCCTGCAGATGGTGAGGCGGCAATCCGCGGGAGGCGCAGTCGGCGGGGTTATCCTCGGAGGGCACATGGCGCCAGGTGTTAGGCGGAAGGAGATCTTGAATTTCGGCGACACGATTGCCGACGAAGGTCTTCCACCGGTGACTCTCACCGCGAATCCAGGCGAGAGTGACCGTGGAGTCAGAGTACGCGGTGATGAAGGCGCCGAGATGGGGGAGCATGCGTGTGCTGACGGCGTGGAGCAGCTTGGCGAGGAGATGGGCACCGCAAAGCTCCAGGCGCGGTAAGGAGATGGTTTTGTTGGGGGCTACCTTTGATTTTGCGGTGAGGAGGTGGACGTGGTGATGGCCGGTTGCAGTAGTGGTGTGGAGATACACGACTGCGGCGTACCCGGATTCGGAGGCGTCGCAGAATCCGACAAAATGATGAACCGATGAGGGATGCACGGCGGGCAATAGACGCGGTATTTGCAGGTGGCCGAGATCCGGGAGGTGACTCTGAAAATTATGCCAAGGCGCGATGAGCTCCTCGGGAAGGGCTTGGTCCCATTCTAGTTGGAGGCGACATAACTGGCGAAAGAACAATTTGGCGCGGAAGGTGACAGGAGTGAGCCACCCGAGGGGGTCGAAGATGCGCGCCATCTGGCTAAGAACGGTGCGTTTGGTGGAGGCGGGAGTGCTTAGGCGGACGGCGTAGAAAAAGGTGTCGGCGGTAGGGTTCCACCCTAACCCCAAAATTTTGAGGACCGGATCGCGGTCCAGACAGAGGGGGTCCTCAGACGGAGGGAGGCGACAATGGTCAGGCGGAAGGCCTTGCAGGAGGGCGGGAGAGTTGGAAGCCCACTTCCGCAACTCGAACCCGCCCGCCATGAGCAGCTGCTGCAGTTGGGCGCGGAGGGCTTGGGCGTCAGCCTCTGACGAAGCGCCGGTGAGAACATCATCGACGTACACGTCGTGGAGGAGGGTGGCCTGGGCGTGGGGATGCTTATCCCCTTCATCCGTCGCTAGTTGGCGAAGGGTGCGTAGGGCGAGATAGGGCGCGGAGGACACGCCGTAGGTGACTGTGTTTAGGCGGAAGGACGAAATGGGGTCTTGATCGGAGAATCGCCAGACGATGCGCTGGAAATCCCGCTGCTCGGGAGTGACCAGGATCTGGCGATACATTTGCCGGATGTCGGCGGTGAAAACGAAGGCGTGAAGGCGAAAGCGCAGAAGAAGCGTGGCGATGTCGGCCTGAAGTTTTGGGCCGGTAAGCAAAAGGTCATTCAGTGACCGGCCGTTAGAGGAGGCGCAGGAGGCGTTGAACACGACCCGCAACTTAGTAGGCGGGTCGTCTGGGCGATGAACCGCGTGATGCGGAATGTAGTATGGCGAATAAAAGGGCGGCGCGTCATCGGGACGCACGACTTCCATGTGGCCGCTGTCCAAATAGTCGCGCATGAATTCGACATATGCGTCACGTAAGGCGGGGTTTTGATTAAGGCGTTTTTCTAATCGGAGGAACTGGCGGGTGGCGACGGCGACGGAGACCCCGAGGTTGACATCAATAAGGGGAAGGGAGACAATATACCGTCCACTGGCGGAACGTTGGACGGAGCGGGAGAAGAGGTTCTCACAGGCGCGTTCGGCGGTGGTCAGTGGTAGATTTTCTGGCACTTTATCGACCTCCCAGAAGCGGCGGACGAGCTGAGTTAGGTCCTCCTCCTCACCTTGAGAAGAGCAAGGGGGCAAGATGCACGGAGGAATGGCGAGCGAGGCGGGTGTCTCCGGGACTACAGGAAGTGAGGCGGTGCTATCCTTCGACGGACCCTCAGCAACAGGAGGCGAATTCGATGGAGGGGCTGGCGCGGAGCGTTGGTGAGAAACGCTAGAAGGGGGGCGCTCATTGTCGCGGGTGGATGCGGTAAACCGTACCCGTTTCGCATACGGCAGAGGGCGATAAGGCCCATAAAGGACCCAGCCGAGAGTGGTATGAAAGGCGGCTGGGGTACGCAAGGTAGGCGGAAGCCTGCCCGGGAGAAGAAGATGGGGAAGGACATCATTCCCAAGAAGAACATCAATGTCTCCCGGTTTGTTAAACCGGCAGTCAGCGAGGCGAAGATGCTTCAGCCGGGCCCAGTTGACCGGCAGAGCCTGGTGCGGGGTGGGGGGAATGATGTGGTCAAGCACCAGCACGGATACGGACAGACGAGGCGGATCACCGGGGTGCAAAAGGGTGACGGTGGCACGGTAATGTGAGAGGGTGGAGGCGTGGGAACCTAGAGTGGCGATTCGGGAGTCCGAACGCTGGAGCGGTAGACGAAGGCGTTGGGCACAGGCGCGGGTGATGATAGTCACATGACTCCCGGAATCGACGAGGGCGCGAGTGAGGTCACCATACGGAGGATTTTCTAGGCGCAGGCGAACGGTGGGCATGAGTACGGGTGGAGGCGAGCGAAGTGTAGCGTTAAGCGGGAGCGACGGTCAATAATTTTGCACAGAGGGGTCAGAGAGGTACCGACTACGTGTGCGTCCACGGGAGGCGGGAGGCGATTGAGGTCTGGGATCAGCAATGAGAGGTGGCGGTGATGGGCAGTCGGCCCACCGTATACAAGGCGGGGAGGTGCCACGCTCAGCCTCCGGATGAGGCGGTGAGTGCGAGGAGGAAGACGTCGATTGGCGCGGCGAGCGAGGAGGCGAAGGGCGCGGAGATTGAGGGCTCGGGCGAAGACGGATGACGAGGGGGGACGCTTTGGGAAGGGAGATGCAAGATGGTATGGTGGGACGTCGGCACAGGTGGGCTGTTCTGAGCGGCATCGCTCATGAAGGTGACCATCGGACAGACAGTTCCGGCAAACATGGTGGTTCAGAACAAACTCGCGGCGACGTCCCACGGGCATTGATTTGAATGCCACACATTGACGAATAGTGTGGTCTGGGCCACGGCAGTAGGCGCACAAGGGGGTAGAGCGGGGTCGCGACGGAGATGTAGTCGCCGTGGTAGATTTAGGCGACGTGAGGCCGGGAGTGCGGGCGGCGCGAGGAGGCGAGGACAGGCCAGGCGACCTCGGCAGCAGGGATGGAGGGCGAGAAGGAACGGAGTCGCGAGAGCGAGGCGACGAGGGGGTGGTGCGACGCGGGGCAGAGGGGATGAGGCGCAAGGCGTGTAGGCGTCGTTGCAGGAAGGCGGTAACGTCCGTGACTGTGGGGAACTCGACAGCCGCATGCTCGAGTTCGAACGCTTCCCGGGTCTGGGCGTCGAAGTGGCGGGCGATCAAGGAAAACATGAGGAAGGAAGCGAGATCTGGGGCGGCCACGGTCAATAGGGCGTGAGCGGCTTCCAAAGGGCCAGTGAGTATCCGTTCCAGGCTCTGGACGGACGAAAGGGGGGTGCCGGAAGGAACCTCGAGGAGGCGCTGTAGGAGGGTTTCGGCAAAGTGCCGGCGGTTATCATACGCCGTGCACAGAGCGTGCCAGGCGCGATCGAATTGACCGTCCACTAACGGGATATTGGCGATGATGGCGCGGGGGGGCCCTCTAGCACCCCATGAAGATAGTGCAGGCGATCGATATCGGAAAGCGACGTCTGGTCGATGACGATCGATTGAAATAAGGCGCGAAATTCCCCCCAGCGACAGATATCGCCGGAGAAGGTGGGAACGGGAATAACTGGAAGACGGGAGGCAGAGGAAGTGGAAGGTGCGGAAGCGGAGGCGGAGGCGGGAGGACACAAGACCTCGGACAGTGCAAGCTGCACTTCGTGATACAGGGCGCGGAGTTGCCGACGCTTGGCTAGGAGACGTTCCTCGGACATGTCGCTTGGTAGCTTGGAGGCCTGAAGGTAGGGCTCCGTCCGTTGGAGGAACGCGGAAAATTCCTCTTCTGCCAGGCGTTGCATGCCCAAAGCGCATTGGGGGGAGAGTTGGTTACTCTTCCGTTTGGCGAAGAGGTCGTCCAGAAGCTGCTGGAGCACTTCCGTAGCTTCTTTGACCAGTCTGTCAAAGACGACAGACGACAGCTGGGCGCTGACGGGGGGAGGCGTCTTACGGGGCATGGTAAAGATGGCGAACTAACCACCGGATGCGGATCCGGCCCGGAGGACCAAAAATGTCTGCGCGGCAGACACCCAAGGAGCGAGGGCGAACGTACGCCAAGAAGTGAAATACAAAAACAATAAAATAAATAGAATTAAAATCAAAATGAGATGCAAAGGAAGAAGCTGCGACTTACCTGGAGAGTGGTGAAGCTGAATGCGCAAGCGGCGAAGCTGCGACGATAGGTGAACGGTCGAGGAAGCTGTGGCGTGTACGTGTATTTGTGTGGGCGTGTGTGTGTGTGGGAAAGAAAGGATCTCAGGTGAAAGGAAGGGAGTGAGAGTGCTCCGTGTAAGCTGATGACGCTGTTGTTGATAACGGCTGGTGGTGTTAGAAGAGCCCAGGCGCGGAAGGTGACTGATTCTCCAGAGGTTGGCGAGGAAAGACGCGACTTGTATCTCAAGAAGATAACGAATATTAATTCGTTATCGAAAGGCGCGAATACGGCGAATCAATATAAGGCGAATTTTACACTCACGTCTAACTGCTTAGAAAGAAGCGGAAGTACACGTTGCACAGGCGAGAGCTGGACGAACAGTACACCACAGAAGAAGAAGCGGTAACTGAGGTCAACTAGACGGGCGACAGAGAAGAGAACGGCACAATACACTGTTGACCAGACGATGCACAGAAGAGAAGTGAAGTTAAGTTTTTGAGGAATACAGAAGGTTTGAAGGGTAAGGGAAACAAAAATAACGCGCGCAGTCCGAAGATGAAAGGTGCCGGCAATCCCACCACCAAAAACAGAGAGAGAGGGAAAATGCGGGGAAGCGTGGGAAATATGCGGGCGATGAAATTATTTCAAAGGCAAGCGGATTAACGCGTACGCACGCACGGGCGGAGTAGGCGCGTGAGAGAGGCAGGCGTGGGAAAATTGCGAAGTTAAAATATCGAGGCAGAGTTAATCCCTCAAAGGGAGCCGAACAATTGTATATTCTAATTCCTTCATCCCCGATTAAATGGAGCATTGAACACATTGACTTCTTTCTGATTGTTATAGATTTTAGTAGCCTGAAGATAATTTTCAAATTTTTGTCTCCAGAATTGCCAGTTTGCTGCAAGGTTGCCTGACACATTTAGCTGTTGTATGCCACAATTCGTAAACACAACCGGCCTGTGACTGATTTTATTTGTAAGAACAGTAATATAATATAGAGTGGAGAGGGAAACTAATACTTAGCTAAACATATTATTAAGAACATTGCAGTAGCTAGCATAAGGAAAGTAAGAAAATATATTGAAAAGGAAGAAATGTGAATTTGGAATTTTTTTAAAACAACCAAGTTGCTTGGTAGTCTTTTTTAAAGTTAAACGTAGCCTTTCAGTACTTTCCTAGAGGGTAGTTCTCTCTGAAAGCCGTTCTGTTACAACTGAACAACACATTGAAATTTCAGCTGGATTCAGTTTCTCTTCAAATGATCCGTAACCATGTTAACTAAATTAAATCATTCTAACCATATGATTAGAAGCTGGAGTTAAATGTAAGATAGGAGTTAAGACATAATTTTAAAATATTATCTTAGATATTATGCAACTCAATTAGGTGATTTAGTTAATTTATAGTCTGTCATTTACCTCAGATAATTTGTGTTAATACTGCGAGGTCTATTAGCCAGCAAGAGGACAGTGCTGGTAAGTGGTCATAAACTAAACATAATACGCAAGAATAGATTTTGTTTGCAGGCCACATCGGCCGTGTGCTCGCTCCTGTGACTGGGGTATCCTGGGGATAGCATCAAAAATATAATTATTCTGGTGTGAATCACTCACACTAGTTTCCCTTATTAGTCTTTTATAAAACAATTCTTCGAACTGGGAATTATTACTAAACGTTTGTTTTCCCTTAATACCAGACATAAATATAAATAGAGGGGTACCGCAACTTGTATACGTGGTTTTTAGGATAATGAAGGCAACTAAGTTGTAGACCACAGCGTAGTCTTCAAGCCCCAGAAACTGCTGTGCAACTTAGATGTAAACTTCACGTCTCTGTTCCTCCAAAATCCGCCTGAAAGTACTTTTTTGAATGTTTTTAATAAAAGTGACAGATTTATATATGTGTAATTAGCCCTGAAAATCGTTAATTCCAAAAACTCTATCAATTAACCAATTCTTCTGATCAAAACTTCTGATTAACCAGTTTTCTTCAAACTTGAATTCCAACAATGCATTTACGGTGTATAGTAAATTAGTAGCAACATACACTTGATTGGAATAACAGTTTAGCCACACTCCCTACAGAGCCCCTCCAAAAATAGAATCAATTTTCTTGGAAAATGTTTCAATTAACAACAAAAACCTTTTATATGTGAAGTTTGTGTGCCAAGTTTGAGGAAAATTGTTGCAGCCATTTTCGAGAAAATTGGAAAAAATGAAAATAAAGTTGCACTTCAGCTGATGGATTTTGACGGAAACCCATATTGATGGCACAGTGCCTGTTAGCTATCTGATCACGAGATTGAACACTACCTACATTTTAAAAGGTACCCAAATTTTTTCAGAAATCGATTTATTCAAAGCCTCTTTCAAATACCAGTGGAGAAGAAGATAGAAAGAAAACAGCAATTATTACGCCATTCGGACTATATGAGTTTAACGTCATGAGTTTCGGATTGCTCAATGCTCCGAACATTTCAGAGAGTTATTAATATTGTTCTCCAAGGACTGGATTTCGTTTTTCCATGATTGGACGATATTCGGATTGCGACAACATTCCCAGAACAACATTATAAATTAATTCACAACTTAGTTGAGTGATATAATTGAATACTTTATTGGAGACTTGTGAACAACAATGTTACTTCTTTGTAACTAACGGAATATTCATTTTGATCCCCAAACTAGAATTATCTTTCTGATACTATCAGCGAACCTAATTGCAAGTTTTATTTAAAATCAGTACAGGTTTTACTGAATGGATTATTCAATTATATCCAACTTTGTTAAAAATGGGTCCAACAGTTTTCTTTGAACTCGGTTTTCTGTGTAGTTAGCACGCTCAATGATCTGTAACTTTTATCTCAACATTTTCCAGAAACATTCATTTTAGATGGGTCTGGGAGCTTGTGTCGTCAGTCCCCCTCCAATAAACTGCTAATACTGCCACTTCTTTATATTGTACCGTCCCTCGATATACTATTAAAGATAATTAATTGTTTTGCATTTATTTTTATTATTAAATAAGTAATTACTTTCAAAGCAATGTCACCTCTGCTAACGAGCATAGGTCCGTGCATTTTTGTTTGTATTTGCGTTGATTAACTAATATTATAAATTCAGTAAACGCACTTATTATTATTACTATTTTTACTTTCTCTTACTCCTACTAAGAAGAAGTATTGTAATCGTGTAAAATTTTCGATATCGAGTTTTCACCGGAAATATCCGTTTTGAGGTCCCCTGAGTCCAAAAAAGTGGTTTTAGCAAATGTCTGTGTGTCTGTGTGCGTGTGTGTATGTATGTATGTGAACAGCAGAGCTCAAAAACGAAAAATCGTAGAAAGTTGAAACTTCATATTCCGTTTAGAGGTCACCATGGGATCTGACTGTACGTTATCTGACAAAATTCCTCAACCGAAAGTACCACTTTACTAGTTGGATTTTTTACTTTTTTGCGATTTTCTCAAAAATGGCTCCGACGATTTTCTTTAAACTTCGTACATCAACCACACATACAATGAGCCACAACTTTTATTTGAAACATTTCTCCAGGAAAATGCATTTAAGGGCACTTTTGGGGGAAAGGTGGGGTTACGTTTTCAACTAAAGTGCTATTTCAGTTTATTATATAATTCTGTCATCTAAATGATGTTGATTAGAATTAAATATGTTCTTGAAATTCCGAGTTTAAAAAAAAACGGATAACCAGAAGTGCGTTTACTTTGCCACTTTACTAAATGATTTTTTTCCCTTTTTCGCAATTTTCTCAAAAATGGCTCCGACGATTTTCTTGAAACTTGGTATATAAACTAAACATGTAAAGATCTACAACTTTTATTTGAAACATTTTCTCTGGGAAAATTTATTTAAGGGCACTTTTAGGAGAGGGTGGGGTTATCTTTTTTCGTAAAGTGCTATCACAGCTTGATTTATACAATCTAAATCATCCAAACAAACATTAATTAGAAATAAATACATGGCCAAAATTCCGAGTTTCAAGAAAATTAGTAAACCGAAGTGCGCTTTTACTGAACAGTTTTTTCAGTTTTCGACGATCTCATTAAATTTGGTACACAAAACTATAAAAGCTGTCAATTATAATTTGGAGAACTGGAGTAAGAGAAAGTTGTGTGAGTGTTTCACACCAGATTTTTTAATTTAAGGCGCGTCAGCACCTACGGTCATTGGTGCCCGGACCAATGCAAATTAAGAAATTATTGTAATAATAAGAATATTGGGAATTATTGTTATTAATTGTTTTACAAAAATTTGAAGTATGCTGAAAACGACTTCACTGCTGTATGTTTAAGTTTCTCGAAAAAGACTTTATCGATTTCCTTTAAGCAAGACATAGTAATTACCACTTGACTATCTAAATTTTAAGGGAAACATTTTTCTGCTAAAATTCATGTTACGGAGTTGTGGGATAGCTAGATACTCCACACTTAACTCACTTCTTAACTACCATTGGACGCTTAGTGTCTGTCACTCACAATATTTAACAAACCTGTTTTTTTTATAAAAAAAATAATTTAAACTATGAGGATTGCAGTAAATTGTCCGAGTATTTCATTGATATTGTAATATTTAATTAACTAACTACACTGTATAGTTGTAACCACAATAATCTAAAAGTTGATGAGACAAAATTTTTAATTTCCACATAGTGAACTCTATATAATATGAGATTAAAAAGATACAAGGAGATCTGAGCACGTTATTTTGATATTTTCAGCTTCTTGCAGTAGAGTGGGTAAGTTCCCCTTTGCTATCTGTAAAAATTTCCTAAATTAGCCCAACCAAACAAATTTTCGTTCTGTGAACTGTAAGCATTCCTTAAAATACCTTCTTTTTTTTTAATATACCCACTTAGCCTTTGGTATTTCTAACACATTTAGGGATTACATCAAATAACAAGAGAATTGTTGTGTTTGATGTGCAGGAAGTACCACCGGACGACACTTGACAAGCAGAGAATTATTTCGTGATTTTATGAAGAAAATTTTAGGATTGGTCATATTTATTACAATAATCATACTGGCTTTGGAAATTTATGCGGTATGAATACTTAATATATTATTTTATATGTTATTTAAAAATGTATTCTCTCGATGAAACACATAATAATGCATACGTTTATTCATTAAATTTATAAAATGAATAAATGGGATGAAGCTGGATGTGAGGAGAAGGATATCAATAACTACCCTCCAATGATTGAATACAGTAGCTCTGTCCAGTTTCGAAGGAAATCTGGTATGACTATCATGAAGATTATCAGGGAGATAGTAGAGCCAAGAGACTGAATAAACTGATTAGAACATTAAGAAATGTTCTATTTGGGAGTTGCTATAAGATAGGAAAGTTGAGGTTTGTGATATAGTAAAACGAGCGTGGGACTGAAGTGATTCGAATGGCTGAATGGCTTGTTGTTTATAAACCTCCCAGCTCCAGTTCTTTAGTCCCTAGAGCAATAAATGTAACAATGTAGCTCAGTCTTTTGAATTCCGCAGATACTGTTAGATTATCTTCTGTAAGAAGTCTGTAAAGAAGTTTGCGGAAGAAATCTATTTTATTGTTGACGCTTAATTTTCATTTTTAAAAGTGAATTACAAAATTGAATAAAATATGTCGGGCCTTAGAATATGATTCCTTCTGAAATGATTACGTTTCTAAATTTTTATGTGGAATTTGAAGTCCTCTTTAACAAAATGATCAAGATTCTTTTTATTTATAGAACCAAGAAATTAAGAAATATTTAGACTTAAAAATCAATTTTTTTCATTACATTTTAATATACATTTAAACTGACATGTTACTAACTGCAAAACATTTTTATTTGAAATAATTGGGTAGACCAACACTGCACAGTCTAAGCTAAATGTCACCGAAGATGCTGGCGATAAAAATGGCTCCCAGTTAATGTTCTCATTTGACGACAGTGGTAAGTAGTAAGTAATCTTTTAAGTGAAATTATAACTATCTATGAAATCATAACTACTTGCTGAAATAAATTTCAGAATTACACAAATTTGATAATATCAAAGAGCTGTTCTACCTGGATCATGGCACAGTAAAGAAAGGAAGAGATCATGGCACAATAAAGAAAGGAAGAGATGATGCTGCCGGCGCCATCTATCCAATATTTGATAACTATAAGAAAATAAGATCTGCAGAAAATATTCAAAATAATAATGAACCCTGTATTGATAATATCATGAAAAGTGATGACGGCAAATCTTATTTTGGCAGTTTTCAGGAAATTCCGGCATGCTATATTACTGATCGGAAAAATCAACGACTGAAGCAATTAAATCATCATCATAAAGCCACTGGTGAGAAGATAGGGTTAGTATGAGTTTAGATTAGATATTGAGTTTTTAAAAACGTGAATTATTTACTCTTTAAAAATCAGCTAGTGCGACTTCTACTGCCAATTCGGCTATGAGAGTGGAATTGAATATCAATGAAATGTATAGTTTGGATATCTAAATCTGCGTGTATATAGAGGGTAATTTGAGTTTTAAAGTGAAAACAATTTCTTCAACATATTTGGATTAATTTTCAGGCGGAAGTCATTTACACCGAGATATGCAGTCGTCCAACGAAGATGATGAATGTTCTTATTATGAAGGAAGTAATGAGAAAAGTGAGAAACAATTAGAAAGTAACGAACATAAAGGGGAGCACAAAATATCTACCCAGAAATCAGTGTCAAAATGTAGAAAATGCAAACATAGGGGCATTAAACAGCATCGACGAGGGCATGCAAAAACCACCAGAGGTAGATATCATCAAACAACTGGCAACAATCAGACTGAACGAAATTTGGAGAAAAGGAATATAGTATTTTCGGAACTGGATCCTTCGCAGAGAACGGCCTTAGAGGAGGAACAGGAACAGCAGAAAGACAAGGCCGCCTTGGAACATGCTCACATTGCTCAGGACATCGTCAACACTGTCATTAAGCAGTCCGGCGCCAATGTAAGTGATCTAACAATTATCACTAATAAAACTTCGGACCTTCTCTACTGAATAAATGACGAATGCAGAGAATCAATTATTAGAGGGAATAAGCAGTTTTCCTGCTATGTTTGTTTTTTACTAGCTATAAGTATTACCGGGAACCTGTCAAATTTTCTTACAAATGTTCTTACTTATGAATATATATCTGAGGATTTCTGAGTGTGAAAAAAAGTGTTAAAGATAAATCTACTTTTTTGGTGTGGTTAGCTTCTCTTCTTTTCTGCATTTATTTCAATATATTGTCGATAACGTTTAATGCTTTTGATCAAAATGTTAGAAAGTAGAAAAAACCTTGAATTCTGGGAAATTTTAGTCTTTAATTCGGTAAGGAAGCGTTTCCGGGCACAAGTCCAGAGATACTTTTTTTTTTGCTTTGACCCAAGAAATTAATTCCTGAAGTTACGCAGTCTAATCATGGCACCCCCTGTACACGTAAGGAGTTTTATGTTGTTTGTTTATAATTCTAGAGACTGAAGCTTGGCATGTTTCTGTGATAAACCTAGTGATTTTGTACCTTAATGTCTAAAACATTATGTTTGGTTTCAATAGTTATAGTATAGGAAAACACAAATCACTTAAAAAAAAAAAAAAATGTATTAAGAACACAAATACACGTATGACAGCTCAGAAAATAGTAAAAAGAAAATAATAATAAATGTTGGGCGTATTTATGTAATTATTATGTAGTGTCAGCAATGTATCAAATGCTCGAGGGAACTGCTGTTGTAACTCCTCCGTCCTTTAGTTTAGGGCTGTCTCCTCAGCCCTTAAATAGGTAGTCTTGTGTAGGTAGGGGCGGGGATAGGACTCCTGGGCTGGTTCTGCTTCCGGCGAATCCAGATTCCTGAGTCTTTTTAATTGACAGTATTTGGTTTGGTATATTAAATACACAGAGAAAATTATAGTAAGTAGTATTATCATAAAATATATCCAATTCTGTTCATCAAGGGAGTTCTTCTATTTCTTCTAAGGGTTTAATGTTAATGCTGGCCTCGTGTATCTGCTGAAATGTGAAATTGGTATGGTATTTATGTTTAGGTATTTCTGATGGAATTAAAATATTACTTTCCTAGTAAACATATGGTTCAGTAAATTGAATAACTTTTCTGAGCTGTTAAGTGATAGTAAAGTAGTAAGTTTTGGATACAGAGTAATTTTTTTTTTTTTTTTTTTTTTTGGCGCATCAACAGCTAAGGTCATTAGCGCATTCCGAATAATTTTTTCTTCTCGATCCGTTTACTGCTCAGTCATGATTAATATTCTTATTGTTAACAATTATAATAATTTTACTTATATTATAGATTAAGTATAGTTTTATGATTGGTGTATATCTTACAAAAGGTTCTACGTTTTTTTATTACTAGAGATTTACAGGTTAATGTTTTATCTTCTAATAGCTGTTTAATACATATGTTTTCAATTAAAGACGTATTTTTGCAATAGTAATTGTTATTTGTCAATACATAATCGCCTGTGAGAACTTCGCTATACTAAATAATGAGGAAGGATGTTCGTTCGTGGTAATGATTTCTTCGTTTTTATAAGTGGAGTATAATAAGAGGAAGAAGGTTCCGTAAGTTGGGGATTGCTGGGGTACTTGAATAAAGTAGATGTATTCGTCTTGAACTGAGCAATGTAGGGTACTGAGGTGCCATAAGATTTCTGGTTCGTTAGAGATAAGGGATACTTTGGAATCACTTATTAAGCTATCTAGTTCTTTATAAGTTAATATACTAGAATGTAGAATATTTAGTTTATAGAACTCTAAACTGGTATCTAGATTGTTTACTTTATTATATATTAGCATAAAAGTGGTAAATAAAAATGAATAATGTTGATTTATTTCTATCGTGTTAAATTCGTTTGCTACAAGTTTAATGTAGTTAGTTTTAAGTTGTTTGAATGTATGATTTTGATGTCTTTGTTACATTCTTCTGCTACTCTCTTGTTTAAAGTCAGTTGCTGTTCGACGTTATCTGTTAAATGTGTCATTAGTCTGAACTTTTTCCAAAATTTCATTGTATCTTGCTTTGTCGTTTGCGTCCATATTTCCCGTGAGCCAGGATATTGCGGTACCGAGCCCATTTATTAGTCCACGTACGGTGCCACTGGGACCACGACCAAGATCAGTGTCAGGAGAAGCATCTTGCCCTAAAACAGATGTTTTGTTTTTTATTTCTTTTCTGGGTCTTTTAATGCGGTTGGGATGTAATTTAAATGTGCTTTGTCGATTCATTTTAGGATTGATGGCTAACCGTTTTGTCTGATCATAGAGTACTCTAAAGTATTTCGGTTGTTCTTTTTATGGAATGTTGTCCTGATGTAGGGTTCGTTAGGAATTTTCACGTCGACTATTTAGTACGTCAGTGCGTTTTTGTTTTTCTCCCTCTATCTTATTTTTTATAAGTTTGTGGAGTCCTAAGTGTTCGTTGAAACTTTCTTCTGTTATTAAGGTTTCTGTCAGTCCAGTTACATATGGGTTTTTTGTTTACGGAAAGTTATCTCCATGGGGGTAATTTTAAATTAGAATTTAAGCTGTTATTGAAAGCTATTATAGCTAGCTTCATATTGTCTTCAGGATTGTTGTTTTTCTTTTCTATTTGGATAGCGTTTAGTAATTCAATTACAATGGAGTGTGCTTTTTCTAATAAACCTTGCGACTCAGGATGACCGCGGGTAATGTAATATGGTGCGATTTGTATAGTTTTAGGAAGTTTCTTAAACCTTCATTGTCCATTTGTATTATTTTTAGGATAGGGAACAGGGGACCCGCACGGGGTAACTGTTGCATGCAGTTACTTGGGATGTAGCGACCCCACGGGTTACCACAGCTCAATACACCATGCACACCCACCAGAACAATGCACACATACACTTACACTACACACACCCCGCACAAACCAACAAGACATAAACAGTACACGACTCAGGGCTACCGTCCCTGAGGACCCATCGGGGAGGGCCGGTCTGGAGGCCCCAAGGAGGCAGCCCCTCCACCAGGCTCGGGCGCAGTGGGCCAATCACCCGCACGCCTTAAATTTATCGATTACGAGACCTCAAAGAGAAAGTAACACCGGACTGATTAATGGCAATAGAACTCGGAAACGTTACACGGACTTAAAAATTGGATTTTGGAATACTTTATCATTATATAGACTAGGAGGGCAACAGGCTCTTCTTAATGAAATTGACAGGTATAAAATGGACCTTGCTGCGATCCAAGAGATTCGCTGGATTGGTAAAGGCCTGCTTGAAAAGAGGCACCACACCATTTACTATAGCTGCCATGAGAAGAAGCACATCTTTGGGACTGGGTTTGTGGTAAGAGGAAGAATCAGAGAGCAAGTCATTGGATTCACCCCGGTAAGCCCCCGCATCTGTAAACTTAGGATCAAGGGAAAATTTTTTAATTATTGCTTGATAAGCTGTCACGCCCCCACAGAAACATCGGAAGAGGAGGAGAAAGAAGATTTCTATGAGGCCTCGAGAGGTCTTTCGACGATAGCCCCCGAAATGATATAAAAATTCTTTTAGGCGATTTCAATGCCAAAATTGGGAAGGAAGAATGCTATAGGCCTACTATTGGATTGCATAGTCTCCACGACATTAGCAACGACAATGGCCAGAGATTAATTAGCTTTGCAGCCTCTCGCGGACTATTTATAGGAAGTACATTCTTCCCGGGCAAAAGGATCCATAAAATCACATGGACATCGCCGGATGGAAATACGGGCAACCAAATTGATCACTTGTTGATTAGCGATCGTCACAAATCGGATCTAATCAGCGCAAGAACATATAGGGGCGCTAATATAGACTCTGACCATCATCTAGTTATAGCCAAAATTAGATCTCGAATATCGCTGGCTAAGAAGACTCGCCCAGTAAATGCGAAAAAGTTTAACGTCAAAAGATTAAAAAATGATGAATTTCTCCAGGCTTATCAGCATGGGATAGGCTCTCATCTGAGAGAAGTCCCAGCTGAAACAAACGAACCCGTAGAAGACAGTTGGAAGCATTGCCAAAATGCGATAGCAACAGCGGCAGAGGAAATATTAGGACTGCTAAAACGGGTATAAAGATCCGCATGGTTTGATGAAGAATGCAAGGCAGCTACTGATGCAAAAAACGCAGCCTATAATGACATGCTTGCTAAACGATCTACTAGAGGGTCTTCGGAGGAATATAAAAATACAAGAAGAGAGGAAAAGAGAATTCATAGAAGGAAAAAGAGAATATGGGAAAACAAAGAAATAGAGAATATTGAAGCCCACAGGAACGTTAATGAAAACAGGTTGTTTTATCAGAAGGTGAATAAGGGAAGGGCTCCCTTTAAGCCAAAGGTAACCGCATTAAAAAAAGAGGATGGAACGCTATTGTCTAGAAAGGAGGAGATAATACAGAGATGGTCCCGGCACTTTGACAACCTCTTAAACAGCAATTGCAGCGAAGAGGAAACGCTGCCTAGACTAGGACAAATAATAGAACATGAAGATGAGGACATAGAGCCACCAGATTTGGAGGAGATTGAGGAAGCGGTAGCTAAAATGAAAAATAATAAAGCTCCTGGAGCTGACGGTCTGCCGGCCGAACTGTTTAAGTATGGTGGGGAAGAACTTTATAAAGCAATCCATAATTTGATCATGGTTATTTGGAACGACGAAGTCTTACCAAGCCAATGGGGACAAACTATCATTTGTCCGATACACAAAAAGGGAGATCAGCTAGAGTACTCGAATTACAGGGGCATCTCGTTGTTATCCTGTGCCTACAAAATCTTTTCAAATGTACTCTTTAATAGACTGGCTTACTTCACTGATAGAGAGATCGGCCCTTACCAGTCGGGTTTTAGGTCCTCCCTGCATTGAAGAACGCCTTCCGTGCACTTCAAGAGGCGGCGCTATCTATTGGCCTCACGATCAATGAAGATAAAACAAAATATATGTATGTCGGAGGTGGTAGCGGGCCCCCTGGAGACAGACTTCAAATAGGTTCCTTCTCCTTTGCGAAAGTTCAGGAATTCACATACCTGGGCTCCCAAGTTAATGCCTCCAATATCATTTCGCAGGAGATCGGCAAAAGAATAATGGCTGCCAATAGGTGCTACTTCGGTCTGGTCCGATACATGAAGAGCAGCCTGATCTCCAGAAAGACGAAGGCCAGGCTATATAAAACATTGATCCGCCCAGTTTTGACCTACGCCTCTCAGACATGGACCATCCCAAGGGTTGATGAGAATAGACTCCTAATCTTTGAGAGAAAAATTCTTCGAAGGATCTTTGGTCCTGTGAAGGAGGGAAACATCTGGAGAAGGAGGCACAATGGAGAGCTTTATCAACTCTTCGGTGAGGCGGACGTAGGGCGCGTAATAAGACTAGGAAGGCTGAGTTGGGCGGGGCACGTGGCGAGGATGGATGTTGGACAGATCCCTAGAAGACTGCTTGAGGCAGCGATTGGTGAAAAAAGAAAAGTGGGCAGACCAAGGCTGAGATGGGAGGATGGTGTCGCCGGTGATGCAAGAAGTTTGCTGAAAGTAAGAAATTGGAAAGCGGCTGCAAACAACCGAGATCAATGGAACGGACTCATTGGGGAGGCTAGGACCCACTTAGGGTTGTAATGCCAAGCAGATAGATAGATAGGGAACAGGGAGAAGTAGTCATTGAGGCAAGTTTGTATTTCCAATTGATTAAGACTTGTAAGTGGGTAGGCCAAAGTTTTTCGCAAAAAGTCTATTATTGTCAGGAATTTGCGTTTGTGATATTGGAAAGTATCGAGCTGTAGTTTTTCGGAGTCGGTATAAGATTGTAATCAGTTCGAACTGGTCTCCTGTCATATTTTAGCTTTAAGCAAGTCGGGCATTTGTATATGTAATCTATGTCCCTTAGCAATGAGAGCCAATAATATCTTTTACGAATATGGTTATGACTTTCATTAATACCGCGATGAAAAGTTTTACTCACATGGTATTAGATGTTATTTCCTTCTGTTCTTCAGGATTCGTAATATCTAGGTTCAGCTTTTTGTACCGTTTAAGTTTTATTGTATCTAAATTATTAATAATTATTACATTTTTAAAGTTATTAAAGATGGATTCGTATTCTTCTTCTAGGCCTTGTTTTGAACAGAGGACCGCATAAGTGGTTCCTGGTTTTATGGGTATTCAGTACAAAGGGTTTGCACGTGCCTTACGTCTGATGCGTTTTGAAAATAGAATATTAGTCTAGTTTTACCGAAGACTTTGTACCGCATTCAAGGATCAGTTGGTTTTGTTCTGTATTAAGGATTTTATTGTCGTCCTCTATGGTTACTTGTTCGTTGGAACTGTCTTGTGAATGAATTGTTTGCAGATTTAGGTTTTCATTATTATCGTTTTCGTTTCCGTATTCTCTAAGAAAGTCGTCATATACTTCTTCGCCTAATTCGTCTAGAGCGTTAACTGGTGATTAGGTATTCTAGATAGTGTGTCGGCAACATTGTTAATTTTTCCCCGAACGTATTAAATTTCAAAATCAAATTCATCCAATAAGAGTTTCCATCTAATTAACTTTGAGTTAGGTTCCTTAAGACTATGGAGCCACTGCAAAGGCTTATGGTCAGTCTGGATGAGGAATTTTCGGCCATAGAGATAAGGCGAAAATGTTTACACGCCCAAACTATTGCTAAAAGCTCTTTCTATGTAGTAGATAAGTTTGTTTAATGTTTATTAAGTGTTCTAGAGGCATAGGAAATTGGAAGATCATGTCCGTCAAATATCTGTGAATGTACTGCTCCAATTGCAAAGTTCGACGCGTCCGTAGTTAGTATAAATTGTTTAGAAAAATCCGGTGATTGCATTGGGTTGTTCTGCAAGAGAAGTTTAAGTTTGCCAAAGGCTTCCTTATATTCTGTGTTATCTAGATCAATTTTCGTGTCCTTTTTTAGGGCAGATGTGAGAGGTTTAGTGATTTTTGCATAGTCCTTTATCATTTTTCTATAATAGGCTGTTAATCCCAGGAACTGTTTGATTTGTTTGGTTGTCTTTCGGATTAGATAATTTTTTATAGTTTCTAATTTTGAGGGGTTAGGATGAATACCCTTATCTGAAATAATATGACCTAAGTATAGAAGTTCACGTTTGAAAAATTCCGTCTTGGCGAGCTGAATTTTTAAGTTGGATTCTTTTAGTTTCTTAAATACGGATTTCAAGTGTTTTAAATGTTCGTCTAAGTTATCTGAAAAGATTATAATATCGTCCATGTATCCAGAACATTAACTGTTTTGGAGAAAATAAATTCATGGCTCGTTGGAAAGTCGGAGGTCCGTTTTTCAGTCTGAAAGCGAGGCGAAGGAATTCGTAATGTCCAGTCTCTGTGGGAAAAGCTGTTTTAGGGACTGATTTTGGCTCTACCTCTATTTGATGGAAGCCAGAAGCTAGGACAATGGCCGAGAAGTAGGTAGCCCTTCCAATCTTTCCAAAAAGATCTTCTATGTTCGGAAGTGGATATTTATCCTCTATTGTTTTTTCATTTAATTTCCTATAGTCTATAACAACTCGAATTTTTCGTTTTCCCTAAGGTTTTTTTGGGATAACCCAAATTGGGAAATTGTAAGGTTAGTTGGAGTGTTGTATAATGTTGTTCTATATTAATTTATCGATTTCAATTTGAACGTCTGTCCGAAATATTTGAGGATACCTGTAATTTTTAGTACAGACTGGAATTTGGTCTGTAGTATTGATCTTATGTTTCAGTAAATTTGTGCTGGTTAATTGGTCATTCCCTCTAAGTATGATTTCTGGAAATTGTTTTATTAGGTTAATAATTTTAAATTTTTCGTCTTCGTTCATGTGGTCACTTCGGAGTAGTTGCGGAATTTGGTCAATTATTTCTTTATGAATTTCGGGACAATTGGTCACTAATTGATTTGGTTCAGAAATTGTTTCTAATTCCGGCTGTGGACATATGGTCATGAGCTCGTTGGAATACACTAAACATGTACATTCGTTATTGTATACATTTTCTACTCCTTCTTCAATGTTATATTTATTAGTTTTGACGCCTTTAATTAATCCAGTTTTCAGGTTGGGCATTGGCCTAACCGACACTGTGGCAACATTAAAACCGGGCTTTAATTTAACTTCTTTGCCATCGACTAAAAATAATAATTCGTGTGAACCATTTTCGAACTCTAATTTATTTTTCTCAAATTTACATTTGCTTTAATTTCACTCAAAGTTTCGTGTCCGAGTAATATATCACATTTTGGCGAGAACTTAAATAGATACCTTTTTATTTTTTAGTTTGGGAAAAAACATTTTCAGGATTGAATAAAATATATTCTGGTCCTTTACTCTTTCCTATGGGTGTTTTGACTATAAAATCTTGTTTATATCTTGGGCAGTCTGCAGGAACAATGGAGGGCTCTATATAGTTTTTCAAGGATCCGGTGTCAACTAACCATTTCCTACTTTCGAAATCTAAAATGTAGGGCAGCGATTTATTAATTATGCTTAAGTCAAATTGTCTGGGGGGTCTCTGGAAAATTTGGGCTTGTTTCTAGAAAATGATCTGTAAGTTTGTTTAGGGTTTCAGTTAGTGAGTTTATTTGTGTTTGCATGCTGCTAATTGGTTTATATATGGTGTTGTCCTGGGGTTTTTCTTCTACATGAGTTAACTCATAGGGGGATATATGATTTTTAAAATTATAAGATGGATTTGTTCTACTCGTGCGCATTTTAATTGTGTTTTGACCAGTGAAGGGAAGTGATATCTTGAGAAAGAGGGTTGTTGTGGTAATTGTGGTTGTGGTTGTTGTGGTTGTGTTGTTGTGGTTGTGGTTGTTGTGGTTGTGGTTGTTGTGGTTGTGGTTGTTGTGGTTGGTGTTAAAAATTTCTGAGAAATTGAAAATTTTGAACTGTCTGTTGGAATGGGGGTCTATATGGTTTTTGGTGATTTTGTACATGCAGTGGTGGTTTGTGGTGTGGGATTTTATAAGGTTGTGTGTACAGATGTGTGTCTATTCGGTTTATTGTTTCGATTGTGGTACTGTATTTTAGTTGTTGCAATCAATAATGAGTTTGATTCTAGCATCGTCCAAGCCTTTTATTTGTAACAGTTGTAAATGAGCACCAAGTGTGGGGTGAACCCCATGGACTAATGTTCTCACTAGTTGGTTCGATTAAGTTCTTAAGTAGGTCGCCTGTTATGCCGTCCAATTTGTATCTCATTATTATTGTGGTTCGTTTTCGTCCAGTCTAGTATAGTTGTTAGTCTAGTATTAGTTTCGTCGAGTTAGTTCTAGTATATTCGAACAAGTATTATTGAAGGCTACTGCTTCAGCAGGACCTTCTAGATAGGACATGGCTGCCTCGAAGAGCAGCCAATGGTTCTCTTCTTTTTCTGAAATGCTTTCATTACAGAAATCTGTGTAAAGTTCCTCACATTTAGACACAAAATAGTGTAATTTGTATGAGGTTCCATCGTATCTGGGGATGAATTTTAACATCTCGTGTGTAGTTGTTTAGAAATGTTGAGAGTCATGTTAGCTTATCAAGAGAGTTAAGTGTAGGGGGTTTGATAAAAGTACAGGAATTAGGTATAACGAAATTACTCACAGCATGATGTTCTTGCGGTAACTCCGGGTCCTCCTCTTCCGTAGATGAGATTGAGTATTTTCTCTGCTGCCGATATACACTCTGTTGTTTGGGCTGTCCGCTTGCCAGTTTGCTGCTTTAGGTGTTTTCTTCTTCAAGAATTAGTTGTGAAACAGCGGATAAGGAGTAAGCACTCGAGTTCTCTAGTGCGGGAAGATATCATGCATAAAGATTGAGCGATGTAAATCAAATGCTTTTGAGAACTTCCGCTGTCCCTGTTCACGGGCGCCAGTTATAGTATTGAAAAACCAAATCACTTTAAAAAAAAAAATAATTTTATTAAGAACACAAATACCCAGTATGACAGCTCAGAAAAAAGTAAAAAGACAATAATAATAAAAGTTGGGCGTACTTATGTAATTATTGTGTTGTGTCAGCAATATACCAAATGCTCATGGGAACTGCTGTTGTAACTAATGACAAGAAATTCGTTCCATCTTAAATACTAGATAATTGTATCACCATATGAGACCGAACGAAAGACTTCTGCGACTCTATTTCTCAAACATAAAATGGAGAATAAAGGGAGGGGGGGCATTTGATAGTTAATTGCCTGATGTGCAAAACCAATATGGCAGAAACGATATAGATCGTAGCAGAAGATTGAATCTCTCAGCTCCGACTACATTTTCACTTTCAGTAAATGTGTTGTTTTTTTGTTGGGGTTGTGATATACAGTGGAAGTTCACATGAGGCAGGTTAAGTTCTGAAGTTCGACTAATCTGTGTGTTTGTGTCTTTAGGAACAGAGATGGCATTTTTCTGAACTAACGCTAACGTATCTTGTAGGCTCAATTTCCCATCACTATTGATTGCATAATTTTCTGATTGCTTACTCTTATTTCTTATGTTATTACTTTATCCAATTCTATAAGATGAAATATTGCGATATAGTCATTTTCGAAATTTAGTTATTTTATTGGAAGTTGCCCTCAATACGAAAAAAAGTTTTCAACGACCTCTGTATTTGTATATATGTATCTAAAATCGGAGGAATTTTATGATATTTCATTTAATTACCACCACTTATCCAGTAATGGTCAAAATCCATCTACTGTCGGTACATCTTTACAGATTCGATATGGCCTCACTTTTTTTGAAACATTTCTCCAAGAAAATTGTTTTTTTTGAGGAGATTCTGGGGGAAAAGTTAAGCTTTCTTTCTCTGCTCCTAGATGTTAAGAAAGCAATGCCAGAATTTCGAATCCGAAGAACATTGATTACTGGAAGGCGGTTGTTATTCCTTAGTACAACAGTCCATAAAGGACCAAGGCTTGCGACCTTATAGAATCGATTTTTTTAATGTTTTTTATCATTTTCTTGAATAAACGGTAAAAAGATATTTGAAAGAGGAACAGTGGATAGATTGTGAAGAATGGTTTCAAGCAATTAGGGTTTTGTAATCTTTAGATCCAGAAGTGTACTTGGCAGTCAGAAGTTGTTAAACATTGTTAAACTGACCATATGATGAGATCTTGAAAACAGGTTCCGATCCAACATTGATTTTAAGTGTATTTGTTGCTGTAGCTGACAGAAGGCGGTACGTGGGCATTCCACGAACATTAGTCACATTCAGATAAACCATGTCTCCTAAAAGAACCTACAACCATAACCATATCTACTTAAATTTAAAGTCAAGATTAGGTAGTAGAAATTCCTGGATTGAAGAAAATATGTCCGTTAGAATTGCATGCATTGCAGTAAAAGAAAGTCCACATTAGTAGGCTATTTAGAAAAAAATTTCTGTTCTTCACATAGTACGTATTACTTTAGTGTTACTTTCTTCCAAGTTTTTAAACTGAAATTCTTATTTCTCAAATTTATCGTTTATTTCAGGTGAGAAAAACTTTAGGAATTTGTCAAAAGCATTCACCGCAGAATTTTGTAGATCTAAGTACAGACCTACGTGAGCATCAACTTGTACAGGAAGTATTGAGTTCAGTAGAAGAAGCTCTGATCAGTGCAGTAAGCTGTAAAGAGTGCTTGTCATTGCATGCAGACATGATTGCATTTTTAAATTGGCTGGTAAGTGGCAGTACGACACAGTCGTGTTGCGTACCTATAGACAAGGTACATCATAATAAAAATTACTTCCTGTTTGACCCACATCACCATATGTACGGAGAGAAATGCAATCAGACAATTGATTCACTCAATAGTGGGTTACTGAACGAAAAAGACATGATGTTGACCACCTGTGCAACGTCTGGAATGCCTTCCATAACTTTTGAAACAAACACTCAGTCTTACGCACAGTCCAATGAAATGTCCAACAAACCACTGCGTAAAGAGGCCGCTAACAGAATAGGCGGCTCCAGGAAAAAAGTTCATAATATTGTGTCTCTGGATGGAAATTAAGATGAGTGAACATCACCAATTCATCTTCAACACTAATAACAAGTTAAATATCTATTTAACAGCAATTATTGTAATCATCAATAAATATCATCATAAATAACGAGTTTCTCTGCTCGTTTTGTGTCTTGATCGGCTCTCCTGTCAGCTCGCTACACCGTTGACCTTAGTTGTCAGTTTCTAACAATTTACGATTTGCTTTTTTGTCATTCAGCGAGAAGGGTGTCTGCAACGCTCTCATAACATTTCTTTTTCATCGATAGCTTTTTCTTACGACCTGGCAAACTATTTCTGACTTTCTCGTCCACATAAGGTGATTTGAGATGCGATTTAAATATTTTTTGAGTAGTTACTATTAATATTAATAATATTAAAGTTCAAACATTAATGAAGAGTGGATGTAGTGTAGTTGGTAACTGCGAAGTTCACTAACGATAAGGGACTATTCAGCCACCGCCAACGATCTGCTTAATGAAGAAACAAACCATTCCAAAGATCTTTATTGAACTTCTGTCGCGCTTGAGACAGCTATGCCTGCTTTCTTTCTGTAGTATCGCCCTACCACAACAGCAATCCAAACCAATTCTTCCTTCTTCTGCTCTTCCTTCAACGCTAGATATTGCTTTCATAATGCCTTCTTTTCTAAGCGAATTCTGTTCCGTTTTTGGACTCTTCGTATCACTTCTAACTACCGTCTTAGAAAAGCTCGTTCTGGTATTTTCTCGACACTTTCTTAAACATTGCCTAACGTCAATCACTCACAATTTTCTATATAGTGCAAATGGTCTGAATTCCCATTATAATGAACTAACATACTAGTCAAAGACAAACGAATAGACGTGGCACTAATATCTGAAACACATTTGACTTTTTCATAATCTACATTTTCAAGATCTAACTTTATAACGAATCAATAAAACATATGGAGCTAACCCAGTTCGTAATTATGATGAGTCATTCGTAATTTGATTGTTTTAAAAATTGCAATAAAATATAGTTGATGAGTGTTTATTTCATCGTTTAACTGTTCGAATTGAAACATACTGCACTTCATCTGTTCTATCTATGTAGAACTTCTTTACTTGAAATTCAAGTGGAGTAGGCAATAGAACTGATGTTCAGGTGTATTATATAGAGTGGCCGCCAGACAAACGCTTTGTCCGTAATTTGAAGATCTTCTGCTACTGAAGGAAACAGAAATAGTGGCGCTAAACAATTCTCATATATAGAAGGCATTAAGTAGGTGGCAAGGCGGTGAACCCAAACACAAAAGGAAATTTAAAGCCATGCAGCAGAATAGCCGCCAGTTGCGCTAAGAAATATTAATAAAGAAGACCGAAAATTGTTGCGTATTGTATTGTGTAGGCATTGTATGCCATTAGGCCCAGCGACAGGGCTCAACTACTGTTCACCCACAATTGTAAAACTGGTGGTTTTATATTATTCTATAAGTGTCCAGTAATCCCATTTTTCTTTATCTTACGCATCCGAAAAAAAATTCATTTTTTACGTTCTCTGTGTAAATGGATTGTAAATGGCGATCGTGTCAAATGTTTCAAATTTAGTTTCCACAGAATACAGTTTAAGGTCGCCTGAATATGAAAAGTATTTTATAACGATGACTCATACTTGACAAAGAATAAGATCAGATCTGACACGAAGATTTCGAGCTAAATCCGGCAAACATAAGTCAAAATTTGTTTCTCACGATTTTTTTTAAACTTGGCACAACCAACTACCCACATGAAGAAGTATCATTTTAATTTGAAACATTTTTGACGAAAACAGATATTTGGAGAATTGTTGGGCAGCTGCGCGGTGAGCTTAAAGTACGGCTTCCACAAAATGTACGCTACTGTCTGTATCATATTTACCTTACATAAATGCTTTGCTAGAATAAAAGTTTGAAGAAAATCAGTTCAATTTAAAAATTCAGTTCTAACTTCTTTTTCCTCACTTTCAATTGATACATTTTCCTTGAAAAATAGATTTTAGGATGGTTCTGGGGAATCTGTGGGTCTTTCTTACCTTTAAACTACATAACAAGTTAATTACGTAACATATTTTGCTAGTATATTTTGACCCGAGGAGCACTCCTGACACCCAATCAACACAAGCCGCCGTTAGCTATAAATATTTGTTCGTCTCAGGGGACCTCAAATTTATTTCCGGTGAAAACTGAGTCTCGAAAATTTGACATGATCGCAATACTAACTGTAATAATATTTAGAGAAAGAAACAATCTTACTCATGGAAGAATCATACATTGTGCCGAAGTTGTACTTTAGACGAAACCTTAAGGCGCAGTTCTGCAACAATCCTTCATAAACAAATTTTTTCAAATATGTTTCAAAATTAGAATGAGAGTTATCTGTGCGAAGTTCAAGGGAAATCGTTGGAGTTATTTCAGAGAAAATCACTAAAAACTAAGAAACAAAGTAATAGATTAGAATCTTTTTGGAGATAGTGCACTGCGAACTAAAAGATCTATTGTGCCTTCCGGAGATTTCTCAGTGCACCTTCGGCCTCCGTGGAGTGTTCTCTATCTACAACAACGCCGATCAGTGAACAGTAGAGGCTCCTAGGAAGAAAAAAATAAGGTTAGCACTGCTGGATTTGAACTCGGTACCTCCGCGTGGGAGTCCTACGTGCTACCACCGAACTAATCCCTTCCCTAACAAAGAAGTAATCTTCAGTTGAAACGAACAATGTCTAGAAACAACTTAGTTTAGAAACTGACCTAAGTCTGGATACCAATCTCAATCTAGAAACCAACAAGTTTAAAACCACCAACCATATTTATACTTATGCCAACGCCAACCAAACATTGTAAAAATTGAAAAAATTTCGTAAACTACAATTGCAATTGCCATGAGAGAAATTCGTGTGAATCTTTCACAGCAGATTTGCTTTCTGTTTAGGTTACGCTCAATACAAAATGTATTCTATTCTAATTGTCTGCTAGTACACAACTTTCTCCTGTATTTCTGTTAACTGTTTGTGGTGGTTGTTGTTTGACTGTAAACTCCGCCTGTTTCACTTGACGGCTGTAATTATTGAAAACTGACAAAACTTCAGTTCGTAATCACGTTATCTCTGTTGAGAAATGCTGTTCTCACAATTTGCAAATTCAATTTGACAAATTTTCTTCGATCTGCAAGTTTTTGCCGCAATTTGGATAATGTTTAATTTGATACAATTATTGGAAGCATACTATCTATTGGTTGTTTCAAGCATACTTTAAAGGACGCTTTAAATTGATACAACTCCCAGAACACACCTGAAATAAATATTAAAAAAAAAGTTACAAAGATGAGAAACTTACTGTGTTCAAAATATACTATATTTTAATCCATTCGAGCCGTTTTAAAGAAAATCTCTAATTAGTAATTAACAGTTGGTGGAGTTTGTCTGGAACTTTCAAGTCCAATCCTTGAGGATCACCAAAATACATTGTCATGTTTGTCTTTCAGCAAGATTTCGGTATTGAATTATCATACACAAATTCAGATAATCACTACAAAAATCTTTTTTCATATCGAACAGTTATTTTAATCAATGAACAATTAATTTCTGACAGAATGACAATAGAAAAATATAGATAATGATATAGACAATGATTGCTGTGGTGGTTGGTTCCGCAGAGCTGGAAAGCATCACAGACATTTTCCGTGATAGCCTGCTTCTTATTGTAGTCATCGACCGGTTTCGGGCGCGTTCGCCCATCATCAGGATGTGTATCAACTGAGTTTGCTCTGTACAAGTCTATGTTATTACACTGTAAAAACATCCTGATGATGGGCGAACGCCCGAAACCGGTCGATTACCAGAAAAAGAAGCAGGCTATCACGGATAATGTCACTGATAGACAATGATAATAGAAAAAATATAGAAATGTGAGATGAAAGATTCTTTTCACTTTCTCTTAAAGAAATTTTCAAAAATCTTGTTGACCAATGTTGATCAAGCTTTGCAGTAAATTTAATTTCCTTAATATTGAGGAAATAGAAATTGCATGATTTCATGGAAAGTCACTTAAAAGGGACATAAGGGTAGCATGATGAAAATGCTCCAAATAGAAATTGAAAACTTGTAGTGTAATAAAAAAACTGCACAGCTCTCGGCAATGCAATTACCCCCGAATCAAAGGCGAAAGTTTACTGGGCTGCAAAAAGCAAAATGGCAGAGGTGCCAGTAGTAAAAAAAAAAAGTATATAAAAAAGAGAGAGATTGAAAGTAAATAAAGAAGAATAAGTCTCTTAATCAAATAAGATAAAACAAACAGGTTTTATCCTAACCTCTTAGTTTTATCCTGCGAGAGTAGTCAGCGGGAGAGCGAGGGAGCGGAAAAAAAGGGCTGGAACATTCTGCGAGCTTTCCCTCTCCGCCATAGGGGCAGCACTCGCGCTAACGAAAGTACCTTATTTTTATTATATTTCTGTTGAATCATGACACCTAGTGTCACATTTCACGTATGTACAGATTGTTTAAAAAACTTGAGCTAACGAAAGTTCCCTACACTTTAAAGAAAATCGTTGCACACTTTTTGGAGAAAACTGGGAAAAACCTGGAAAGCTCTTCAGTAAAATAATAAATTTTACTCTTGTTGGTAGCTAAATCAAATATGATGTTTCAACTTTCACACAGATTCAAACACAAACACACACGTACGTACGTACATACACTCTTAGTACAAATGGTGCATGTGGAATAAGGATGATTAAAAAAAAAAACACACACACAAAGTCAATTACTAAAACTTCTCTTTTCATTTCTAAAAACATCAAAGTTCTACAAAAAATATTGATACGAATGTCCATAGTTTCTTTTAAAGCAATCAGAGAAAGTAATAAATCATTAGTACGGTGTAACTTGCAAATTCAGCAAGCTGGTGAGTTTCTTTGTCAATGGTCATTGTACTGATAAGTTTACTGTAAGGTTAGATACTTTACGGCAGCTCACCCCACTCAGCAGACACTTCCCGAGTAAATCTGCTAATATTCCACTTTAAAAAATATTCCTTTTTCAAATATTAATTACCGGAAAATTGGCTATTTTTCGCGTATTACAAAATAGAATTTTTTTTTTTTTATTGAAAAAGTATTCCATGAAAGTCTCTGGGAATAAAAGAGCAGAACAGAGTTTTTTGTGTTATAAAAATGGATTTTAGTATATTTCAAAGAGAGACCGACGACTGCACAGCAGGGGAAGTGTGCATTCGCCATGCGCCATATTTCTATTTCTTATGTAGGCAACAATAAAATTTCACACACATCGAAATCGAATTATCGCTAAAAACAATTGAATATTTACCAAATGAAAGTTCTATGTTTTAATGGTTAATTAAATAATTTTAAATTTAGTAGTTTGTGATTTCTGATAAACAATTATTGGTTCATGGTTAAATTTGTTGGTAGTGCAGATTTCACCATTACTATGGTTTACTTAGTAAAATAAAAACAAATTCTAAAATAACAAAGTTGATTTTATTAAAGAATCAAAATTACTATTTGATATAAAGAAAATAGCTTTAACAGGAAGAAGAAGAGCTGTTTGCCAAGTTACAATTTAATAGTTTTTATTCTGTAAACGGTTTAGTTTCATATATGTAACATATATATATAGTTAGTGTGTTAGTTTCCACAACTAAAATCCATTTTTTTTTTTTTTTTTTTTATCCCACAACCATTCGGGCCGGTCCCTGAGCTTGCGCTCACACCCGCCCAGAGAAGCCATCGACTTCCTCCTTCTCTTTCGCAGTCGATGGTTCTCTGGGCGGGTGTGAGCGCAAGCTCAGGATCGCCCGAATGGTGTGGGATAAAAAAAAAAAAAAAAAAAAGTTTCCACAACATAAAACACAATATGATGGTCTCAACATTCCTATAAGTAGCAATTAGAGGAATGAGTACTTGCGAAATACCGATTTCCTTCAAACCCGAAATTCTAGCAATCAGGTAATGGATCTTAATATCATGGATCAAAGTAGAACTAAACAAAATTCAGGGAACCTCAAAATATGTACTTCCAGTAAAAACTCAATTTAAAAATCTGACATGAACAAAATACTTCAAGAAGACAAAATAAAAACTCCATAAATTTACCTGATTTTTTCTTTAGAAATTTGCAAGTTCAAATTTTCTTCGAACTTCGGATTTTTTCTAAATCGTTGAGTTGCCCTCATTATTCGTACAGGTGAGTATTGTTGAGTTGCCCTCATTATTATACGGGTGAGTATTGTTGAGTTGCCCTCATTATTATACAGGTGAGTATTGTTGAGTTGCCCTCATTATTATACAGGTGAGTATTGTTGAGTTGCCCGTTAAAGGTTGTATTGTTGCTAGTTAGAGGAAATCGCAAAAAAATGAAAAATTTATTCGGAGAAGTGGTATTTTCGGTTTACTTTGACCGATTGTATCCTAAATCTTATTTTCAGATCCTCAAATAGCGCTAAATATCAAGTTTGAACTTTCTTTCTTTTTCGCTTTTGTTTTATGCTAACGGAACATACACACCATTTTCTAGAAAGCACTTTTTTGTGCTCAAGAGACATTACATGTATTTCCGGTGAAAACACAATCTGACACAAGTGCAATATTTGCTATTACAGCAATAAAAAAGAAAGAAAAAATGTGCCAGTGAGTTCAAAGAATCGCTCCAGCTAACTTTCGCATTCTCGCTTTCTCTTTGATCGTTGTAGTGGAGTGCTGTGATTGAATCGCATATTGCTGACAAGAGTTTCAGAACCAAGTAACAAGTAGGAGCGACATATGTTGTTCTCGAAAAAGATGATATCCTTTTCACTTTCAGATATAATAGCATATAAGGCCCTGGAAAGAAGTGATTAGAGATGGAGTTTGAAGGGAAACTGGAGGGTAGTATTATGAATAACGGGTCGAACACTTCACGCTGCTAGTCAGTGGTACTCATTATCTACTTCATTTCCACCGTGCCACACTAACCAACTTCCGCCGTGACTGGTAAGCCGCCCTATTCCATAATCTTATGGTGAATATAACGGTGAATCCTTCTATCACTGAATTATAATAGACAGGTATTAAACAACTGAAGCCCTTTTTTGGAGGGTGGGGACGATCAAAAAATCAGATGTGAAACGTCCTCCTGCTTGCTATGCTCAAACAATAGTACCATTGTCTTCAAACTTTGGAGCCTTAAAATGAACAAAATTTATAGATAAGGTTGTCTACTTACGGATACAATTATTGAAAATCATTAAAGCGTTCCAAAGATACTTCTTCAAATAAATTTACTCAAAAATGTTTCGAATAAAAGTGATAACTATTTCTATTTCTAGCCATTATGTGCACACATACGCTCTCACTTAGAAGAAAGCCTAAAGCCCCCCCCAACTCCACTAAACGAATTTTCCTGAAAAAAAAAACAATAAAATTGATAGACCTGCATGTGTGTACATAAAAAGTTTAAAGAAAATTATTGGAGCTGTTTTCGATTAGATGGGGTTTTAAAAAGAAGCACCAAAAATATTCACGAAGAAGCTATATAGTACCAGCATTCACTTAGTCTGTCCAGATCACAGACTTATTGTAGTGCGTTTCATTCAAGGGTTCAGGATGAATGAGGCCGCGTATATTATTGGATACATCACTCCGGTTGTTCTCGACAGTGTAAATATTATTCAAGTTTTCAGACTGGGGATAAAACAGTTCTACCATTAACAAACTGGATTGGTTACATCCTCCTCGCTTTCCCGAGATTCGTTCATCATCAGGATGTCTAGATCAGCGGTCGCCAATCTTTTGATCCTCATGGACCACCAAGCAGAAAATATTTAATTTCGCGGACCACTACCCCATTTTTTGGAGGAGGGGAAAGTTCCCCAATTGATTAGAGTGGGTTATTAAATGTCCCGTTCCAAAACAAAATTGACGTGTTTCAGCAATTTTTAAAAATTGGACTAATTAAAAAGTTTTTAAATGTGGCAAGTTTTCAAATGAACACACTGTATATTTTCATGAAATTTTTATTTAACATGGCAACCAAAGATGAGGAAGAAAAGCCAAATGATGATAATGATTAATTAAAGTTTACTTAATAATTACAATAAAAGGAATAATATTCAATATTCAATCAGTGTGAAACATGTTGCTGCTTCTTAGATAAAAATTCTTCGATTCTAGGGTCCATTGTACTAACAGCAACTTCATGTCGACAACTTATTTTTAATTACCGCAACTGCCGAGAATGTTTTTTCGCACAATTATGTTCTTGTGAATGGCAATAATATTTTAATAGCCTTTTGGCTTAATATATGATACTCATTTTTGACAGTATACCCCAAAAGTGAGCTCTTGTTATGGCTGAATTAAATTTAATTTTGAGGGTGTCGTCGGATGTCAGTTCGATAAGCTTTCCTTTCGAATAATAATAATTGCTGAATTTGTATACTATTACTTGTTTGTGTTTTGTACAGGTTTTTTGTCTGTGTTTTGAAAATAAACTTGGGGACCTAGCTTTGCTATTTTTTCTTTTACCTGAACCGTTTCCATTGAGTTTGTCGGAACAGCACAGGCTTTTCTGTTTAACTAACATTCGGAAAAGGCCAATAACGTTTTAGTAGCGGATTACTTCAAACTAGTGGGAAGACGGGAAATTTGATTGACGCCACCAAAGAAATCCTCGTTCGTTAACAATTCTTTGGCGGACCACCGTTTGGCGCCCGCTGGTCTAGATGACATGTGATTTCTGTTTATTAAGAAATACTGATGGTTGCTGAAAGTTCAATACCATAAAATGAAGAAGCACTATCATGAGAAAAAATATTTACATACTGAATTTCAACATGTTCCTATATTTCACTAATAGTAATATAACCCTAAATATACAATTTATTGTAAATATGATTTTAGAAAAATTAAATATAATTTGGTTTAACGTTAGTCCAGTTTTATTACTGTGAATGTACAGTTAGTAGATCTGACAAAAATAAGCCATAGAGTAGAATTGGGGCATATGGTCTAGTGTCTCCTTTAGTGGTCAAGATTGCCAATGTAGGTGGTCAAATGGACATCTACACCGACCGTACAATTTTCTATCGTTAACTACTGTTCGGCAAGGCCTTTCGCTATTCATGTTTACTTTACCGACTGATTTCATTTTTAATTCTAATAATGTGTTGTACATGCACTCCTTTAGCTTTATGCCGACCGAAATAAGAGAGAACTTTCAGTAGGCTGGGAGAAGATAACCGGCGGGAATAATGAATGAGTTGTCACGATTAGAAATGATTGAGAAGAGATAATGGCCATACAATACAAACCACCCAGAGTCCACTCTAGATTCCTGATCTTCATCATTACACTCTTGGCCACTCAGCCGACGATTCGGCTCCAACAACTTAACCTGTAGTGAACAATCTCCCACATTTACTTTAGATTGTGTTTTCACCGGAAATACATGTAATGTCTCTTGAGCACAAAAAAGTGTTTTCTAGAAAATGGTGTGTATGTTCCGTTAGCACAAAACAAAAGCGAAAAAGAAAGAATTAAGTTAACTTGAAAATGGCTCCAACGATTTTCTTTGAACTTATTATAACAACCACTGTATGTGTATACAGAGAGCTACAACTTTTATTTGAAACATTTCTCCGGAAAAATTCATTTAAGGGCACTTTTGGTTAGGTTTTCCTCTGAAGTACTATTTCAGTTTATTACACAATTCTATCATCTAAATAACATTAATTAAAATTAAATATATTGTTGAAATTCAGAGTTTGAAGAACATCGGATGACCGGAAGGGCGTTTTTTCTGAAAAGTATTTTTCAGTTTTTTGCTATTTTCTCTAAAACGGCTCCAAAGATCTTCTTTTAGCTAATCATCGCCGCGGGGACAAAGTGCACTGTCTGATAGTCCAAATCTGTGGAGATAAACCCGATTTTTTCTGTGTCCGTTTAGGGCTTGTGTGACCATATACCCAGCGGAAGGTAGTCAGCCTGTTGGCAATCCAAAATATGAGGGAAATATTCTCTTGTTTCTCTTTCTTTTGTGGATCCGCTCCAGTGTTCTTCCCATTTGAGGTAGAAGCTTGCTTGCACTGGCCTGTGAGCAGCGATACAGGAGCCTTATCATAAGAGATTGAGAGCGCACTAGTGCAGCCTCTTTTGCAAGAATATCTGCATACTTGGTGCCTTTGGTACCACAATGCAACTTCACCCACATCAATTCAATCGTCCGATTGAGTTTCAAGCTCAAACAAAACCGTCTTATCTTCTCCAATAGTGGTTGCCTGATTCCTAAATTTTTTATACTCAATAGTGATACTTGGCTATCCGTCTTTCAACACTATAAATCGTTTTTCAGGAGATTCGTGACGCTGTCCTATCCATGTCAAAGCTTTTAGGATCGCCAGTATTTCAGCTTCATTATTGGAGCAAAATTCGTCTAATCTAAATATTTATTCATGCACCACAGTGCCGCTTACATCGTACACTGTAAATGCACGTTCCAATCTCCTTCCATTTTGCTTTCATCTGTACGTACATTATACACCTTTCATTGGATACAATATTTATACATGGCACCTGCTGAGGAATGGCATGGGTGAAGCCATTCCTCAGCAGGTACGCGATTCCCGAATTCGTGTTCCAAATTTGTTATTTCTTTTGTGTTGAAGCAAGTGGTACTGCCTTTCATAGAGAGCCAGTTTTTCATGTGCATTCCAGATGATAGGAACAACATTAGCTACAACGCAAGCAGCGCCATAGGATATAGTCTTGTATCCCTTGATCATCCGAATTACCATTTGCCTTTGAATAGAACATAATTTCTTCTTATTTTAGGCAAACTTTGTGTGTGTGTGTGTGTGTGTGTGTATATGTGAACAGCATAGCTCAAAAACGAAAAATCGTAGAAAGTTAAAGTTGATATCCCGCTTAGGTAACACCCTGGGATTCGACAGTAGGTCATCTGTCAAAATTCCTCAACCGGAAGTACCATTTTACTAAATGTTTTTTTCACTTTTTTACGATTTTCTCAAAAATGGCTGTAACGATTTTATTCAAACTTCATATATCAACTACATATACAAAAATCTACAACTTTTATTTAAAACATTTCTCTAGGAAAATTCATTTAAGGGCACCGTTTTGGAGAGGTGGGGTTAGGATTTCCTCAAAGTGCTATTCAGTTTACAATACAATTCTGTCATCTGAATAATATTAATTAGAATTAAATGTGTTGTTGTTATTCCGAGTTTGACAAAAGTCGGATGACCGGAAGTGCGTTTTTACTGAAATGTATTTTTTAAGTTTTCTGGTATTTTCTCGAAAACAGCTCTAACGATTTTCTTAAGCTAGGAATGTGAACTACTCATTTAAAAAGCTATAACTTTTATTTGAAACATTTCTCCTGGTAAAGTCATTTAAAGGAGCGTCTGGGGAAGGGTTGGGGTTATGTTTTTCTCTTAAGTGCTATGATGGTTGATTATACAATTCTCCCACCCAAACAGAATTAATTAGAAATTAATAGATGGCCAAAACTCCGAGTTTCAAGAAAATTAGTAAATCGGTAGTGCGCTTTTACTGAACAGCTTTTTCAGTTTTCGACGGATTTGGACGAACTCCGACGAATTTCATTAAATTTGATACACTACTATAAAATTTGTCAATTACCATTTTGAAAACTGGAGTATGAGAAAGTTAAGTGAGGTTATCATACGATATTTTTCCATTTTGTTTTTGTTTCTAGTTATTGAGAAGCATTTTATGTTATTAATATTTAGTTTTCTTACTGTAATTTTTTTTTTGTATTTATTATTTCTTTTTTTTTTTTTGTATTTTTATGTTTTTGTAAAAACGATTATTAATTTTTTTGTGTATACGCTTCCTTCTCCGTCGCCAAAGAAAAAGTGTAAATTTTCTAGTGCAATAAATAAATAATTAAATATATACACTATAATATATTCGATGAAGTTCAGTGCATCGACACTAATGGCTGAAGCAGGTTTGCCGACATCGTTGCATTTAAAGTGAACAAAGATGCCTTGATCATCGGTCCAACCATCCGATTCGAAACGAACGATCCCAACCAGGGAGTGAAAATCGACGAAGGAAGAAGCATATTTATGAGAAATACATTTCTCACCTGCAAGAAAAATAACGCGAAATGTTCGGGGACACACTTTATCGTAAGGGGTTTGTGGTTCGGAAGTAGAGACGCAATACCCCGCACTACGAGCGATTTCTTTAACCAAGTCGGAATAGGCAAGGATCATCTTGTGACCACACCGAGCAAATTATACTTGATTCGCTCGGTATTTTACATAACCATGGTCAATGAACGACATCCTGGCCAAATTTTTTTGTTTTTTGTTTTTTGCTTTTAGTTCTTTTCTATTTATTATCTACTGTTAATGTTGAATCGTTTTCTTGTTTTTAGAATTGAGATTTTCATCTTGTCAGTATTACTTTTATGACCTGTGTCTTTTACGAATACTGTGTACAGACTGTGTTCTGATTATTTCAAATAATCTTTCTGAAATATGTTAAACATTGGCTCAAATAATTGTAAAGATGATTGAAATGGAATTGATTTTGGTAAAAATCGAATTTGGTGGAGAAGCTCGGTAATTAAAGATCATTAAAAGTCGAATTTTTCCGGAGAGGTTGATTTGAAGGTTTCATTGGAATCTCTGACAGTAGATTTCATTGTTGGGGGAAGGGAGAAGCTTATAACTGAAAGTTATACTACAAATCAATATAGTATATTCTCTGCAATCGGTAAGATAGCTGTGATGGAATGCAATACGCAGGAGCGTAGGGGCCTATTCGCTGACCGGAGACAGGAAGAATTCACTGTAAATTCAAAATATTGAAACGCATGGTTGCTCCAGTTGTTAGCAATGGAGCCTGACAGATCTACAAGCAGACTATTGCTTGTAGATCGTGGAGCATGCAGAAATCTGGTCGTTATAATAATCTTACCAGTTGGTGCTCTCAAGAACCATGTACCTGGTATTAGAGTTTTCTAATTTGTGCGCCCATTAAATGTGAATTTCACAGAGAGAACCGTTTCTATTTACTGTGGAAATAAAAATTAACTAATTAGGAAAGGTGTCATTATTTTTCACTTTTGATGTGCAGCATTCAATCTATCACCTGCAGTGTGAGTTGTTTGTTTCAAACTAAATCTTAGAAAGTCAAACCGCCCTCTGGGATATGTATCACTAATACACCGTGACCTAGTGATTTTCCGCCAATGCAATAAAAAACTTCATTTCCGGTGCATTATGTACCAAACTACCCTTGTGCTCTACATAAATCCTATTTGAGGGAAGTAGGCTTTCCGGTTTCAAAAACTTTTTTTTTCCTCTAATATTTATTTTAGTGAAAGGCGGAACTAGTTTTTTTAGCATTTGATGAACGAACGGGCCGTTATGTTGGGTTATTTGTTAGTCTGAAAACACAAAGCGTTTTAAGTTTAGAGTTCAATGATAATTGGTGCCATCATTGATATTCTCTTGTATTTAGTCTAATTATAAAATTATCATATTTTGTTTAAATTTGATTTTACTTAGTTGCCGTAACATTAATATAAAGATGGTAGAGATCGTGTACCTGCTATGGCCGTAGTATTTAAAGTGACTACATTGTAATCCAGAAGACAGCACTAATAATATCAACAAATCCCCAGGCACATTTGAAATATAATGTCGTAAATTTCTCAGAATCAGTGGTGAGATTTGGAACTTTTAACAAAGGGCTCGCATCGCTTTCACACATAAACTTGTATTAGTACCTTGAGCTCAAATCCCAATTCGAGGAGCTGAAACAATAATTCAAAATAATCTATCCACTGCCATCTGACTGACTTTGTTAAGTTATCGCCTAAAAAAGTAACTGTACCTTTTTTTTTTTTGAAAAAATAAAAATAGCAAGGAGAACAAGGGGTTCCAAATGTAATAAAAATTTAACGAAGGTCACGCGGGTCCCTCCTAGCACCTTGTAGCTTATCAGTGCTCAGAACCAAAAAACTATCAATTTGTATCGCAAAAAATTTCAAATAAAAGTGATCTTTGAAAGTAAAGTAACGCCTATTTTTTCAGGCGGCTTAACATCCAGCTACCAAATTAGAAGTCGTAGACTGGAACGGAAGCAAGTACTTTACAACTAACATTTCATAAACAAATGTAAATTTAGCAGTTACACGCGGGACTGGAATGGGGGGGGGGGCTCGGAGTTACTAGTCCATGCTCCAAACCATTTACCAGTCACTGAAGTATTTTTTAATTTTTTCCGCCATTTTCTCGATAAGTTTTCTAGAGGGTATCTTTAAACTTGGTATACTAATTACATGTGGAAAGATCTAAACTTTTGTCCGAAACGTTTTCGAGAAAATTGAAGATAGATATTTTGAAGATAAATTTTGAAGAGAGAGAGAGAATCCAGTGGTTGTGGGAGCGTTGGGATACCTTGTCCTATACTGTCGTCTAGCCCCCCCCCCCACATCTATACAATATTGAAGCAATACTAAACAGTTAGTAATAATTACAAATTTAAAGAAACTTTTTGACTTATTATAATAAGTAAATTGCAATAAGTGAAAGTCTATATATTTAAATGGCCTTTTTTTTTTTAAATTAATATTGATTAAGCTAGAGTTATTATTTGACTTAAATTTGAGTTTTGAAGAAGAAGAAGTATTGAAGTGAGTCTCCACAGTTGATGTAAATAATCCTCGCTAATTAGTTAATTACACAATACAGTTGCAGGCATCTCCACATAAATTTTGTAGCCACCTATTAGTACCAGCGGGCCGAGTACATTGCTTTCTGTGCTATCTAGTTTATTACTGCCAGGTGATAATATATTTTGCCAGTTTTATGGCCTACCTTCTGCTAGAGAGCTAATTTGCTGTTTAAAGTGTGATTCCGATTTATTGGCTCTACTCTAACAAACACAACACAACCATAATTAACTGTGACACAAAATTTAGTCATCATTGGAGAAGAAGAGAAAGTCCACCACTGTAAGCTTCTATTCACCAACTTAAACAGATCGCCACAAATGTAACCAATCATCATTAAACGAATGATGAATACTGATCATTGTTCCTCCCATTGTGAGGACTTGTTCTTGTTCTTCTTAAAGGTTCTATTTTTGGAAGTATTTCTTGAATTCAGATCGCTTGATAAAACCCCTCCATTTTAGCTAAACGTTTTCTTCTTTTAGGGTCTGTTTATTAACATAATACAATGATTTTGATTAATCATATTACATAGTATAAATTATCTCATACTTTATTGTTATATGATTTGCAGTATTTAATTATATGCAGTGGTCATAACTGTTCTGTTCATTCTACTTACTTTCTGCAATCGTGTCAATTTTTAAATTGAGTTTCCATCAGAAATAAATTTTTCAGTCCCCTGAATCTTAAAAAAGTTCTAACAAAAAGGTATAAAAGAAAAGAATCTAAAAAAAGGCACCGTTTTCAAACAAAATCGAAAAATCCAGAAACATATACTGTGGAGTTGCACTTCCACCAACCGAAAACTGATCAGTCTAGCGGTATAAGGTAAATTAAAATAAAAAAATCCATAACGGCAACCAGATAGGTGGCGCAGCCTTTTTAAATGACTGATCTTCTTATCTACTGACTTTTCATTCTTAATTTTTATAAATTTTCTTATTTCTTATATTATAACTTAATCAGAAACAATTCTAGACCCAATTGAATGCAAAATATTTTTCGGGTTAAGACCGCGGCAGTGGTTTGTAATAAACCGACGTTTCGCCCATATTGCAACAGGTTCATTCAGGTAGTGTATTCCATTCAGGATAGGTTTTCAATTTTTCTATAGCAAAAACATTGAAACATTGACTTTAAGAAAGTGTTTGGCATCTGTTCATGGCTAATTAAATGTTTCTATTTTTTAAACAAGTTTGATGATCTAGATGATCATTTACTGAATAAACATTTCAATTTTCTCGCAAACAGTTAACTCGATTTTTTGTAATCGTTAGGCTTCTCTGTAATGTGTATAATGAATGTACTGTGCCAACACCTTAATAATATTAAGGGAAATGAATGTTTAATAAAACCTGCAATCTTGAAGAGAGTTTGTCAGTTAGCACTTTGAGAATAGATATTAACAGTGTCATATGAACACAAGTTTGATGTCTCAAGGATATGAAAATGGTTTCTATTTGTGTGGGTATTTGTATCTTGAGTCACCAAAGCAAAAAGAAACGGGAACATGACCATAATGTCTAAGTAGATAGGGAACCTGGTCTCATATTCTGTAAACTGGAAGTGCCATTCTACTGAATGAATTTTCCAAACAATCGCTCCAAAGATTGCTTTTAAACCTGCCATTTATTTATATTTCTTCAGGGAAGGTTGTCGTCTGTCTGTCGTACAAGTAACATCGCGTCGTTTATACGTGCTTTTTTGTGTTTTTTTCCGAAAATCTACCGAGTGTAAGTTTGCCTTACTCCTAGGGGTTTGTGAAAGTTTCGAAAAAATTGATCGAGCAGTTTTAAAGATATTTTGAAATTTATTGTTAAACATTTTCAGTCAAAAGTTGTAATTTTTGGTTACCACTTGGCAGATGGGGGAGATAACGAAGATTGGGCACGCCCAAATTCAACATTTCTATGTGATGTTTATTATGCTTGAGAATTAGAGTAGGGGAATAAACAGTAAGTTAATCATAAGTGCATTGTGAGTGTTAGCTGTGTAATTGAAGAGGAGGGATCATCTCAAGGTCATTGCACCATACTAATTACAGGGTTATAGCATTAAATTGCTGTGCATGCTGTTTGCATTAAATTATTTTCAGTACTTCAGGCAAGAGACAATACAGCGTTCAAGATAATTTACATAGAATTTTTTCATTTCTTTATTTTTGTTTATTTTTGATTTTATTGTATTTCATCTTTATTTTTCCTGCAATACTTTAATTTACTGCTCACAGAATATCGTTCATTATGTCGGATGAAATTCAAGTAAGTCAATTAGAGAAATTATTTTAAAAGGATATAAAAGAAATAATTAGAGAAGAAATAAGTAATTTAAATATATCTGCCTTATTGGAAGAGCAGAAAATAAAATATGATAATTTGAAAAAACAAAATGATGAGTTAAAGGAAACAGAGTGTAAACACACCAAAAAATGTTAGAAACATTAAGAAGGAGTAATAATCTGATTTTCTACGGTATTAAAGATTTAAAAGCGGAGAATATTGAAGATTTAGAAAATACAATTTTGGGTCTGTGTAATAAGGTAATGGCAGTTCCTATAACGAAGGATAATTTAAATTATATAAGAAGGCTTGGAAGGCGTGATGTTAAAAATAGACCTATGGTTTTATCCTGCGTATCCAATATTGTCAAAAGAAACATCTTGGCGAATTCTACGAAGTTGAAAGGCAGTAAAATGTATATTTCTGAAGATTATGACAAGGAGATGCAATTATTGAGGAAACAATTACTGCATGTGAGAGCTAAATGTATAGAAAGGGGCCAGACTTGCAAGGTGAGAAGAAATGGTTTGCTGGTGCATGGAAGGTTCTATCATTATTCAAAATTGTTTAATGATAATTCTAATCCAGTCAGTGAGCGTGAAGAAGACGCTAGGCAAGATGATATCGGGGATAAAGAAGATAGGGAGAGAAAGAAAAGAAAAAGAATTGCGTTGAACAAAGATAATAAACCCCTAGGACAGCGAATTGATACAACCGCTAGGACCGCTACGGCGAATCCTAAGGAGCTTTTAGGATAGACATGTTTTATGTCTATTCTTAATAGAGCGAATTATAAGGCAATCCCGCAATATAAAGACACAAATATAAGTTCTATAAAAACATGAAACCGTGGTGGAACGAAGAGTGTAAAAATGCTATTAATGATAGAAATTGGCATTTAATAAATATAATTCTCATCCATGTCTTGAAAAATTTTTAAATTATAAACAATGCACAGCTTGTGCAACGAAAATAAATAAGAAAACAAAATGGGAATGATGGAAAAAATTTTGCTCTACTTTAAATAGATCCACCCCCATCAAAGTTATCTGGTCAGAAATTAAACAACTTAAAAACATACCTGTATGTAGTGGACCCTTATCAAAACGGGAATGGACTATAGAATTTCTTAATAGAATGGCCCCACCTTTTGTTAAAATTTTTACAAATTAAAAATTACCCATAGTTCAACTGATGATGTTCACCCTCTATTACAACATTTCACAATGAATGAACTAATTTGTGTTCTTAAACAAAACAGTAACACCAGCCCTGGAAAGGACCAAATACTCTATTCTATGCTCTCCAGAATGCCTCTTTCTGGTAAAAGTTGTTTATTAGAACTGTACAATATATTTTTGAAACTAGGCTCTTATCCCAGGGAGTGGAAAGAGTATATTGTCATACCTATATTAAAAAATAAGAAGTCGCAAGAAGATTCTTCTTCTTATAGACCAATCGCTTTGTCTAGTTGCGTAATGAAAACCATGGAGCGTATGATTAAAAATAAGTTGGAACATTGGTTAGAGAGTAATAAAGTGCTTCCTAAGACCCAGTTTGGCTTTAGAAAGGAGAAATCTGTACAGGATAATTTAGCCAAATTAGTAACTCAAATTGCATTCTCATCCATAAAACAGTATTGGCTCTTTTTCTCGATATTTCTTCTGCTTATGACAGTGTACAACTTCCTATTCTTTATGAAAGAATGTTATCAGTTGGCCTTCCCCACCAGTTTGCCTGTAATATCATTAACTTAATTTCAGACAGAGAAATTTATGTAAGGATAATAATGAATTTATGGGTCCACAATTAGCTCAAATAGGTCTACCACAGGGGGGCATTTTATCTCCATTGTTGTATGCGATATATGTAGCGGAACTCGAAATAGTTACTGATTCGGGTTCACATATACTGCAATATGCAGACAATGTGTGCATATATAGCATAAATCGCGACATACATGAAAATCTAAAAGTAATAGAGAACTCCTTTAGGGCAATCTGTAATTTGTTATTAGACTTGGGTCTCAGTATTTCTGAAAGTAAGACTGTAATTTGTCCGTTTAGTAGGAGAAGAAGGTTACCCTTAGCTAACCAGATCTGTTTGGGCGATTACAGTATAACTTGTGTTAAATCAGTAAAATATCTGGGTCTGACACTAGATAAAACGTTATCTTGGAAGGAGCATTTACATGTACTGGAGGAAAAAGTAGCCAAATATGTTAATGTCTTGAGAGCTACTTCACATTTCAAATGGGGCGCGGATCCAAATGTATCTTTGTTATTTTATAGAGCTACTATACGCAGCAATTTTGACTGTTCCCAGTTTTATGGACCGCTCAAATAAAACAAAGCTGAAGTGTTTGAAGGTTGTTCAGAATAAACGTCTTAGGCTTAGTCTCGGCTACCTGAAGAGTACTCCAATAGAAGTGATTCATGCGGAAGCTGGAGAACTTCCAATAAAACTTAGATGGAAATGTCAGCCAACAGATTTTTATTTAAAATAATGTCCAGTAATTTAGAAATCTATGCCTCAATATGCGAACTTAACCGCAGAGACTTAACTACTGGAAACACAAGGTGTCGCCTCCCATAGTAACTAGTTTTAGAGAAGTAGCTCAATTCAAAGAATTAGTTTACAAAAATGATTTGCTTCCTATATTTAATAGCAATTTCCAAGAACTAGTAAATTTTTCTCCGTTGATATGGTTTCTGGAAGATATCTCTCTGTTACCAAGTAAATACGTAATGCAGTGTTTGAAGATGAAATCCGTACTAAATTTCCTAATAGTTATATATACAGACGGCTCTAAGTTGGATGATGAGGTGGGGTGCGCATATTTTGACCCAGGAAAAATTAGTGCTCTCTTCAAATTACCGACAAATTCTTCAATTTTCACTGCAGAATTAATTGCCATCTGGGAAGCTCTTAAATATACAAAAACATTAAAATATTCATTAATGTTTATCATCGTTTTGGACTGTAAGAGTGTATTATACAAATTAGAATCTGTTAAAATACAAAAGAAAAATTACCATATAATAATTAATGTAATGAAAATATTAATCCAATTAAAAAGCTTAGGCAAAACAGTGGAGTTGGTGTGGAGTAAGGCCCACTGCGGAATAGAGGGCAATGAGGGGGTGGATGTTCTGGCAAAGCAAGCAGCGCTAAATGACCCTTTGTTAACGATAACTCTTCCTGATACTGATAGCAAGTGTAACGAATTTTTGCCATTGCTTCCTAAGTTGAAATGGAAAGTTAATATTAAAGAAAAGTTTGAAAAAGAAATAGACACTATTTTAGCTAAACATCATATATATTAACAGACACGCCGGCCATAGGTTTGCAACAGTTAACGGAAGCTATAGTTACTATTGCGCATAAACATAATATGATTTATTCTGATAAAACTGTTATATTTAAACAAGGCTGTTATGATTGGGAATGTTTAAGAATGCGAAAACCTTTATACAGTTTATTAAATATTTTTAGAAAGACTGGGTCCAGCACAATTAAAAATTATTATCTGGTAATTAGAAATGAATATAAAAATTTATGTTGTTCAAAAAAGAATATAATGAAAGGATTATATAATGAATTTGTTGTTGCTAAATTAAAACAGGTTAATGATGTTAAAGATTTCTGGAAGTTAGTGCGTCATTTCAAAGAGAAAAAATGTTCTGGATACTAGCATTTCCCCTATTGTCTGGACTGATTATTTTAAGAATTTATTCAATCCGTCAGTGAGAGCTTCACGTATTGTCTATGCCAAACCATATATAACTAAAGATCTTTAAGATGCTCCCTTCTCACCGGTCTTTAATAAAGCCAAAAATAATAAAGCACCGGGCACTGACAGAATTTGCTACGAATTTTTTAAGAACTGCCCAGAGAGTTTTCTTAAAATGCTAATTGTTTATTTTAATGGAATTTACCTTAGTGGTAAGGTGCTAAACAGTTTTAAGGATGCAATAATATTTTCTGTTCACAAAAAAGGTGCATTAAATCAAGTATCTAACTACATGGGAATCTCTTTTTCTAATACAATCGGGAAACTGTTTACCGATTATTGTTGGGCCGAATTACGCTATGCGAGAATGTTATGAAGGTGTTGGGCAAATTCCAGGCGGGGTTTGAAGGTCTTATTTAACAATCAACAGTATTAGCAGCTTGATGAGTATTGTGAAGATTAAATTGAGCACTAAAAAGCAGAAAGTTTTTGCTTTCTTCGTTGACCTGTCCGCTGCTTTTGATAGAATTGACCGTCACGCCTCGTTCTATAAACTTTTACATCTTGGTATGTCCAGTAGGATGGTGAACATAATAAGAAATTTGTATGCGGATAGTTCGGCATCAGTGTGGTGCCATCACGGCTTGTCTGAATCCTTTAAGACATTAGGGTTGCCTGCTAAGCCCGACATTATTCGCATTATTTATTAATGATGTGATTGTGTATTTAGATGGGGGGATTAATATAAGCGGTACCCGCATTAAGGCGTTAGCTTATGCGGATGATTTAGTTTTGCTAGCATCGGATAGGCTCACGCTCCAAAAAAATGATAGATTCCCTTCCGGAATATTGTGATGCCTGGAATTTGCTAATAAACTTAGGTAAATCTAAAATTGTAGTTTTCAGAAATGGAGGCGCCGGGTAGAAGAAAGAATTGGTATTAAAAACTAATAAAATAGAAGTTGTGAATACATATAAATACCTTGGGATTACCTTATCTTCCAAACTTTCTCTAGAGCAGCACTTTAAAGAAAAAATTGAACATTCTAAATTTGCATAAACTCCTTCAATAAATTAATTAATAATAGAAATATTTCTTTCCCCTCCAAGCTAAAGGTTTGTAATGCAGTGTCCCGTTCCATACTTGCTATGGTGCACAAATTTGGGGCTGCCATAAGTACGACAAGGTCGAAATCTCAATGAAATTTTTTATAAAAAAATGTTTTAATTTACCCAGACACACGCCGGATTTCAATATATATTTAGAGACAAATCTTTCTCCAACGTATATTTATACATTTAAATTACATAAAAAGGTGCTTAAATCTACCAGCTTCCAGATATGCTAATGTTCTTAAGAGGGAAATAATAAGCAAAGGAATTTTCTGGTACAAGGAAGAGCAGGATGTTTGTAATCTGAATATACAAGAGTAATCAGTGGTAAAATAAATACATTAAAGCTCTTGTAATAAATACATTAAAGCTAAATATTAGGAATGAGTATAGGATAAAATCAGCAAGCAGTACAAGGTATAAACTGTATAAAGAATTAGAGGTGGGCAACTCTTATATCTGTAATCCAAATTTAGATGGTAACTCCATTAGTTGGCTCCATTAGTTGGTTTTCAAAATAAGAGGTGAGCGTTATACCTTAATAAGTACAGTTTTGCCGATCAGGTCAAATTATGCTCGCTTTGTAACAGAAAGATGTCTTTCATTTTATAGCCATATGCCCTATTTTAAAAGAATTCCGCTTGAAATATATTAAGAAAAGTTCATTAACATACGATGAATTTGAAGACTTACTAAATGGTAAGGACCGGGGCAGTCTAGTGAAGTATGCTAAGATAGCATGGAAGTACAGATATTCTTTGTTGCAGGAATTCAATGACTAAATATAGAGTTGGGAATATAATTATTTATTTTTCTGTTTTGTTAGATATGTAAAAATAAGTTTGTCGTAAAATCATTTATTTTATTTTATTATTATAGCTATTATTTAAGTTCAGTTTATCTTTTTGTTTAATTTGTGCTATTTTGATTAAAAAAACGCAACCCCCTCAGACGGCCATGGGCCAGTGAGATATGTATGGTAAAAACCAAAGATATGAATTTTTATCTGTTTATATTTCTATTTTGAATAAAGACATTATTATTATTATTACTATTATATATTTCTTCAGAATATATTTTCAACTGAACCTGATCATCCTATATCATCAGCTATCCTACCAACAGCACACGTACAAACAGCTACAACTTTTATTTAAAACATTCACTTTTTCATGTTCGGGGCAGAGCGAAGGTTGTGGTGGCGCTGTAACTTTACCTTAGAAACTGTCATTTCTTTTATCATAAAATAATAATATTCTTCTACCTACAAATTAATAGTGGTGGTTAATTAAATGCTTTGCAAAAACAAAAGCCATGACTTTGAAGAAATTTGTTAACCGTAACTTCAACAGATATTTCAGTTTCCGCCACTTTTCTCAAAAACTTTTCCCACGATTTTCTTTTAATGCTGGTTCCTTAAACTACTCACATGGAGATCTACAATTTACTGTAAGCATTTTCCCGGAAAAAGAAAACAATGAAGGGTGTGGCGCTGCCACATTAAACTTGAAATAGTAATTTCGGTTTCAACATTGTTTCACCACTTCAAGTGCAGGCGACAACACTAAACTTTCAGTAAAATTCCAACAAAATGCTTCAGTAAGAGTGCGATGCAGTTAGAGAAAGTAGGGTCAGTTTGTTTTTTACCAGGTTTTACCATTCAACGAGCGTTTATAATAAGCAGTAGATATTTAGCCTTTATAACGCTCATCAAAGTATACATAACATATTTTATAAATATAAATTATTTAATTTTCTTTCTTTTTCTAAATGAATAAAAAAAAAGTATTCAGTTGCGTGTGCTGTTCATCTTAAAAATAAAGATTCTTCCTAATTTTAAGAAGGATAAACAAATTGTAACAGGAGGATGGTTGTCTAAAACAAATTAAGGAAGCTGTGATGGAGCACGGGGGCAGATCGGCCTGCTGGGTAACCAAGTAGGCCTCTCCTGCGCTCTTAGTGATCTATTAACATTCATCATTCTCTTGAATGTTTGTCCGGTCTCCTGCTCGCCACCCCACATTCCCCCTTCTCTAGTTCACCACCCTCTAACTACACAACTTCATCACTTCTATCCATTAACCTAACCCCACTCTGGCCTTTCGTCCAGTCACTCTAATAAATTTATTACTACTATTTCATTTATCTTTATAGTTTTCTATTGTCCAAACATAGAATTAGCACATTAATAGCAGCCCCTACGGTGGAATACTCTTTATGACAACCACCACATTATCTTAATGAGACCTTCCTAGAAATTAGTACTAGACTAATTTGCCCCGCGCCTCTCGTAAAGATATTTGTAACTGCGATTATATCGAATATAGAAATTTTGGCTACGTGCATATCCTTCTAAAGAGGAATAGGCAAACCTTTTCTTTGCGAGTGGTTCTCCTGCATCCGCATCGCCGGGGCCGGTAACCAGAAGTTTTGTTTTTTATTATTTCTGGGCCGAAGGGAGAAATCACTTATCACTCATAGAGGTAGCGGAGGCACCAACCCGCTCTTTTTAGAGCGAGGGCAAAGCCTTTTAGGCCTAGCCCACTGTATATATTGTAAATAGCCATTTATTTATTTATTTATTTACTTATTTATTTATTTATTTATCTGTTATATGAGTGTTATCGCTATTTATATATAAATTTATGTTTGTGTACATATTTACTTGTCGTTCGTCATTAATTATTGAAGTCTAAATTGTTACCGAGTAGATGCAGAATGGATGGCTGCATAGACAAAAAAATCATAGAAGTTGGACAGTCGGTATGGGTGATGAGAACTGGCGGACCGGTTCAGGAAGCCGTTGTTGTTTCTCTCATGTCCATTAGCAGCGGGGTCAACCCCAGTGAAGGCAACCAGTTAGTGAAAGTAGAGTGGGAAGATGAAACTGGTAGAACGCTCGGCAAGGTCGTTTCTGTTAGTGACGTTTTTCCTCGGAAGCCTCATGCAAAGCCGGAACGTGTTAATGGACAAGGAACCAGCGATGAGATACGAGAAAGTGCGGAATCTCAGGCAAATGAGGAATTAGAAACCATTAGTACGGTGCAAGCGGCCCAAAATGGATGTGACATTTGCAAAATGACATTTAAAAGTAAAAGAGGACTGCTTCTTCACTGTTCTAAGAAGCACCCTTTGGAGGCGAACAATATCAAGCTACAATCCATCCTAAAGAGCAAGGCGCAATCTAGTGAAGGGGAACGCTGTAGTAAACAAGGTATCAAAGGTAAGGTGGACCTTTGGGGTTCCAAGTTCAAGGATCTCCTGAATCGCAAGGACTTTAATTTGGAAGAAATTGACGAGGCAATCTCTGATTTTCTTGCCTTTCTTCGGGATGTCAATGCTGATTTACCCGGCCCACAGCACCCTGCCATTCGCTTTTACAGGTTGAGAAAGGCCAACAAGATAGCATCAAAATCTAAAGGTGCAAGTAAGACCTCAAATCCTCAGAGGGCTAACAGGGCTGCTCGTGCGAAACGTCAAGAGCAATACCAATACGAGGTGGCTCAGTACAACTACTATAATAGGAGGAAAAGAGTTGTTCAAGATATTATGAACTCTGGGGCCCCTAAGCAGTGCCCGATACATATTGATAAACTGGAAGCACATTTCAAGGCTATTTTTGAACAGCCTAACAATAATGAGAGAGAAACTTACGAAACAGCTCTTTCCAACCCTAATATAATGACAGTAGATCTTCAGACTGTACACAGCGCTATAAAATCTACTTCTCTCGATACCTCACCTGGCCCCGATGGCGTACTCATTCGAACTGTCAAGGTTCTTGGTATTGCCCACATAATCAAAGATATTGTGCAGATTATGCTTAGGACTTCGTATGTTCCTGAACCTCTACGCAGAGGGCGCACCATTCTTATACATAAAGGAAAAGGAGTGGCTAGTAGCATATCCACTTGGAGACCCATCACTGTTTATTCCATAGTCCGTCGGATAATTGAGAAAGTTTTGGACCATGAGCTGAGGCGCCAGATTAGCTTTCATTCTTGTCAGAGAGGATTCATTAAAGGTCTTCCAGGATGCCATGTGAACTCCAGGATTATTAATGCTGTGCTTAAGGATGCCAAATGTAAGAAGAATGACTGCACGGTAGCTTTTCTCGATGTCACTGGAGCTTTTGATAATGTAGGTCATGCGCACATAGTCAGGTCCCTGGAAGCTCGAGGAGTCTCTTTGGACCTCACCAAGTTGATCTCTTCGCTGTTAGGAAACAATAGGGTTACAATAGCTGTTGGAACGCATAGAACCGAACCAATTTCGGTGAAGAGGGGAGTTCCACAAGGCGGGCCATTATCATCTAGCCTCTTCAATCTATCTATTGACCATCTCTATCATGAGATCTGCGACCCTGATTTCTCAAATCAGTATGGGTATAGGTTGAGCGCTGCTCACGATAACGTCATACTGACGGGATTTGCGGACGATCAAGCGGTGACAGCTTGTAACTCTAAAGCGGCAGAGAGAACCATCATGTGTATCAATAGAATATTTACGGAGATTGGCTTGGCAGTTAACCCTCAGAAGAGCACATCTATAGTAATCAACGGAGGAAGGCTTCACGAATCCAGCCTGGTTCTCGAGAACGGGGATGTAATAGAATCTCTTGGCGAAGGAGAAGTAATAAAATATCTTGGGTGTAGCTACAAAGAAGAGTTAACGCGTATGAGCATGCTATAACTCGACTCACCGACAACATGAATAAATTGACCACTTCAAACCTTCTAAAGCCGGAGCAGAAATTGAATATTATAAATCAGTACGTTTTTCCAGCTCTCTCCTAGCCTTTTCAATGTGCACCGCTAGTCAAATTGCCAACTACCCTCTTGGAGGGTGTTGACACAATAATTCGAAGGAGTGTAAAGGCGATGTTGGGACTCCCGGCTAGCTCTTCGACTGCTATGTTTTATGCTCCTCGACGTTTTCGAGGCCTGGGACTCTTGCGGTGTCAGTGGGAAGCTCCCTTACAGCATCTTTCAATTGCACACCGGCTAGCCACGGTGGGTGATGCTGTGTTCCAGGCTACTTTTAATTATGCTGAAGAAGTTAGGGAGTGTGCGACAAGGCTCGACGTGGTGAAGTTTACACCAGAAGATCTTCGTAGTGTGAGAAACATAAGAAAGTCTCTTAGAGAGGAGGCTTTCAACGAATGGGCGAGCTGCAAGTGGCAGGGTATAGGTGTCCTGCACTATAAGGAAGAACCGAAAGCCAATAGTTTCATAAATGGCAAGCTGATGCTTACCGGCTCAGAGTGGTCGAATGCCCTTAAGCTTAATATAAATTATGCCCCCCTGCGAGGAGTACCTGGAGTTGGCCGGAATAGTCTAGGAGATGTTGGGACCCTCTGCCGCAGATGCGGCCGGGAGACAGAAACCCTAGCCCATGTTTTGGGCAGTTGTCCATACAACATGCTTTTAGTCACACGCCGCCACCACAATGTGAAACACTGGATCTCCGATAAGTTGAGAGAAATAGGGTACGTTTGTCATGAGGAAGTATACTGCGTCGATACCGATGGGTCAACACGTTATGCTGACATAGTAGCTTTCCTGAAAAGGAGTAAAGAGGCACTTATTGTTGACCCTACGATAAGGTTGAGACGAACGACCCAAAGCAGGCGGAGAAAGTGAATCAGGAGAAGAAGGGAATATATGATAAATGTATCCCCTTCCTTAAAGAAAAGTTCCGCGAAGAATATGGCGAACGGTAATATGCTGTTGTAGGATTGTGGTTTGGAACTCGGGGAACAATCCCCAAAGAAACTGCTGACTTCTTCAGGAAACTGGGCATCCATTCCACTTGCGGAGTTGATCATAATCGACTCTTTGGGCATAGTCCACCATCACATATACGGTGCTTAGCTCTTACCAGCATAATCTCTTACCTGAACTAACGACCAAGACTGTTTTGTCTTATTTTTATTTTACTGTTTTCTAACTGTTTATGTGTTTATATTTATTCAAATTATCTATATTTTGACTTAGACATTTTTGTCATAATATTTTTTCACTGACGCTAAATTCGTTATTAATTTTATTGGGTTACATATACTAATTTTTATGTTATTTAATGCTAACAATTTCCTAATGTTAAGTGAAGTGCCCTCTTTTGAGGTTTAAGTTAATATCTTTGATTGATTATGTACGTTGTGTTCGAGCAAGCCAATATAGTTGGCCAGCACCACTTGTATTGTTTATTTCAATGAAGTGTTTCTCTCCCTACTACTGTAAGAGCTCGTAAAGCGATCGTATAACATTTTCAAAATGGTGATTACAGCGAATGTATATATTTTTTTGAAGATCCTTGAGGCAAAAATGGTTTTTAGAAATGAGTATATATATACCCGGAATCAAAGTAGGTCAACCCGAATTTTAATTGCCTGCATAGATTTTTCGGTATTTCCCAAGTTGCTGAAAAAATGCTCAAATGATTTTTTGAGACCTGTTTTACCAACTTCATACTCAGTGATCAACAACTTTTGTGAAAATTTTGTCTGGAAAATTTATTGCAGAAGTATTGTCGTGGCGCTGGGACGAGTGTTGTCGTGGCGCTGGGACATAACACTTTCCCATCAAGTGACTGTTCTTTATATTGCACGCTTACTGCGCCTAGGTTAATAAGGTTAAGGTTAATTAATCAACCTTTTACTAGTTAGATTTTTAAGTTTTTCTCGAGAACAACTCAACAAATCTTAAAGTGCAACAACTCTTATATCTAACATGGTTCAAATAGATTATAATTAAAAAAAAAGAAAATTTATAAAACTTAAGAATGAAAAGTGATTTAGAAACGCTGTGCCACCTGTCTCGGTTGATAATATGGATTTTCTTATTATAATTTACCTTTTTCCATTCTACTGATCAATTCCAGATAATTTCTATTGGGTTAACTGAAAGTGAAACTCTACAGAATAGTTGAATAGGTGGATGGGTCCGCAATACTGGATAACATCTGTATTTTATCCGTCGTAGCATGCATATGCCATTTGTTCCTGATCGGTTTCGGATTTTTATCCATTGTCAGAGCAAGTTCACCAAGTTCGTGTAGAGAGTTCACTTCAACGTAATGTTTCTGTTACACTCACATTTGTTGGTTTTATTCTACAGAATAGGTTTCTGTGATTTTTCGAAATCTACGGATTTCTTTAAATTATGAATGCTAATTACACTTATATAAGCTTATGATTTTTATCTGAGACATTTTCCCCAAAAAATTAATTTTAGTGGAATATTGGGGAACTTGCAGTTGTTAGGCTTTAATTTAAACTGAATTAGTTCTTGTGGGTGCTAAGAGGGAAACTACTGTCCAATGTAGTCACATTGAGTAAAGATCCCTACAAATCATGTTCCTGAAATTCAATATCACCTATATTTACCCCAAATATTTATTTTTATGCAATGGCCATCTAGGCTTTTAATAAAAATTGCAAGTTAAAAAAATAAGTTATTTAGCTGACAAGAAAGTAAAATGCCACCTTTATTTATTCGAATTCACGTATGCCAGTTAGCTATCAACAGTTGCACAAGTTACAGTTCTACAAGCGACCCCCATCAGCCAACTCTAGCGCCCTACAACCCTCTCTACTACCTCTCTAGCACCCAACAGCTCCCTACTATCATTCTTCGCTCAATCACTGAATAAAAACTTTTCTTCTCACAAAATGTAAATATAAATAATTGTGAATGCAATGTATGTGTGAGTTTTCACACTATTTACATCTTCAACCAGCTGCAACCATAACATTACCTCCAAAAAGGTTTTAGGTTAAGCAAAATTATATTTTTTTTTGATATTCAATTAATTGTTGTATTGATTTTAGAACGTTAAGAATTTCAACTTTAATATTATTAATATATTTTAACATTTCATCCAGGCCTTAAGATTTAATTAATAGAAACGTAGCAACATTCTCATTTTTTTTATATTTTAGAGATAAAAAATTACTTTGGCCATTGATTTTAGTAGAATAATTGCTAAATAATTCAGTTCTTGTAGAAAAAAAATTGCCAACAGAATTATAATTCTATCGGTGAGAGTGTCATGCTCCAGACATTTATTTTTTAAATACAAACTATTGTTCATTTTCGGAAAGGATAATATATAGTATTTAGATAATTATCGATGTTTTGATGAGTAATTATTATTATTGACGGTGTGCTCTCCTACAAGGTTCTCGTCGCAGTATCATCTCGAGGTTTGGTGAAACATGAAGAATGAACGTTTCAACTCCATAAAACCCATGTTTGTTCGACTTCTTCTTTACTTGACACAAAGATCCCCACATTTCCCCCACACACGCACACAGTGACTGTATATATCTGTAACAGATATAATTGTTATAATTGTTAGTTACGATCTCCGATCCACCCACATAAATGACGCCATTCACTCCAAGTGCCACGTGCCTTTTACTTTCTTCTGCAATCTGCTGACATTTTCAAATATAGTAATTTACTTATCACAATTTTAATTCTTTTAAAAAATATTTTAGCTTGTTTTTTGTAAAAATGGATTTTTTTTTTACTGAAATCGGCTTGTTTTGAAATATTAATTGTTTAATTTCGATTATTCTCATTGTTGGAAGGTCACCATTCAAGATGCCATTTACCGCCCTTATAATATTTAGTTGTAACACTGTTGTAACTGGCCAATAAACAGCTTTAAAAAAATTTGTTTTATTTCTTTTCTTTTTATTTATTTTTCTTTCCTGTGGCGCTGTTCCATTTTTTCAATGAAAAATTCATTTTGTAATTCGGAAATAAGGGTGGAAATTTAGTTAGCGAAAGAAGAAAGGGTTTTGTTTACTGTGTCACATTATGCCTATTTATTAATTCCAGAGATGAATAGTTCACCTGTTTAAAGTAGTGGGGCGATTCAAGGGACCCGAGAAGCCACACCCACTTTATCATTTGTGCTTCACTTGGGGTTCTTCACTTGGGGTTTATTCTACCATTAAATAAATAATTAAATAATCAAGTCTAAATCTGAACTGAGTCATTGCAATATATTTTATTTCTTCTTTTTCTTTGAGAAAATGATTCGGAAGAATTCCATTAATTCTAATTTTAACTCCATAATCAACTAATTCTAAATCATCTTTAAAAAAAAAAAAATCTGGTGTGAAACACTCACACAACTTTCTCTTACTCCAGTTCTCAAAATTATAATTGACAAATTTTATAGTTTGTGTACCAAATTTAATGGAATTCGTCGAAAACTGAAAAAACTGTTTAATAAAAGCGCACTTCCGGTTTACTAATTTCCTTGAAACTCGGAATATTGATCATCTATTTATTTCTAATGAATTTTCTTTGGATGATAGAATTGTATAATCAACTATAATAGCACTTTAGAGAAAAACATAACCCCACCCCTCCCCTAAAAGTGCCCTTAAATGAATTTTCCTAGAAAAATGTTTAAAATAAAAGTTGTAGATCTTTGTATGTTTAGTTTATATATGTTGTTTCAAGAAAAACGTCGGAGCTATTTTTGAGAAAATTGCGAAAAAGTGAAAAAATCATTTAGTCAAGTGGTAAAGTAAACGCACTGCCGGTTATCCGATTTTTTCAAACTCTAAATTCCAACAACATATTCAATTCTAATTAACATTATTTAGATAGAATTGTCCATAAACTGAAATAGCATTTTAGATGAATACCTATCTCCACACCCTCCTTCATAACTGCCCTTAAATGAATTTTCCGAGAGAAATGTTTCAAATAAAAGTTGTAGCTCGTTGCATATATAGTTGATATACCAAGTTTGAAGAAAATCGTTGGAGCCATTTTTGAGAAAAGTGCCTTAAAGGAAAAAAAAAAAACTAGTAAAGTGGTACTTCCAGTTGAGTAATTTTAACAGATAACGTACTGTCAGATCCCATGGTGATACCTAATCGGAATATCAAGTTTCAACTTTCTGCAGTTTTTCGTTTTTGAGCTATGCTGTTCACATACATACATGCACACACACACACAGACATACACAGACACACACACACACACACACACACACACACACACACAGAAAACAGACACATACACACACACACACACACACACACACCGACCATTTGCTAAAAACCACTTTTTTGGACTCAGGGGACTTCAAAACGGATATTTCCGCTGAAATCTCGATATCGAAAATTTGACACGATTATAATACTTGCTCTTACTAGGAGTAAGAGAAAGTAAAAATTGATAAACTTTTAATTTTGAAAAACTTAATCAGGAAGTTGAGATATCAGATTAGAACAATCAAAACTGGCTAAATCCTTTGAAAGTGTCTGTATCCTTATTAATGGTGGTTATAAAGAGGAAATTCATAAATTAAATGAGGACAATAAAACTCTACGTATTGAATTAGCCGCAATGCAAATGTAATGTAGTTGGTGAGATGTGTATTGTTGTAGTTGGTTGTATAGCACGAGCGTTTTAGTGAAAAGGGCTTATAAGTATGTAAGTTTAAAAGAGAATGAAGTATTAGTAATAATCAAGAAATCACACTGTTTTTAAAAAGATATATTCTCTAAGAGAAATTAAGTACTTTGAATATCACAATAAATGCTTATAATAAATTCTTATATCTTAATACTGGTACAGCTCTGATGCTTCCACTTTGGTTTCTAGAACAAATCTATTATTTTTCTACTTCGTTCTTCCACTACACAAAGAAATCAAAATATTTCTGGTCAGGACAATTTAAAAAAATATATCCGAGTTTACGGAATACCATACAAAAAAAAATGAAAATCTTGAGGATATTTTTCGAAATATAGCTGAATTAGAATATAACTGAAGAAAAATTACTTGATACTTATTATAGAATTAAAGTAATAAATAAGGGAGCAACAAACATAACTATTTAAGAATTTTTGAGGTTTGTGGATAAAACAAACTTCTTAAAAGGTGTAATAATAAAAAGAGGGAGCTAAAATTATCAACTCTTGATAGCGATATCGAAAACTCTGATTCTAGAATTTTTATAAACGAATCAAGGTCTGCTATTAACAGAGTGTTGTTTAAGAAAGCTAAATCTTTACAGAGAGATAATCTAATAAAATGCGTATGGTTTCAAAACAAAAAAAAGTGGGTAGTTATAATTTTAATTTGAACAGCCTTGGTTTTTGGAATGTAAGACGTACAGCCACTGTTTAGTGAAATCGTGGACCTTTAAAGAGAACAGTGGGTTACTTAATTGTGTCTATCTAGCTATGAGCATCAGGAAAGTGATGACATTTTTCATTTTCTTATAATATCTCCAGTTCTAAACACTATTAGGAGACATTATTTAAATAATTATTTGGATTATATCTTATGTTACTGTGACCAGTTTGAAATATTGCTCTCTATAGGCAATATTAATCATATGAAAGAATTTATATTATTTTGTGATACTAAATTCACTAAAAATAAGAAACCTTGCAATATACGAATAATTTACGTTCTTAGTCATTTAATATTGTATTAAAATTGTATTATATTGGATGATGTAATAACAATAATGAGCAGAACTGCCAGTGTTTCTTCTTATTCATTAATTCCGTTATTTACTTACTTATTTTACTTTATTATTTTAGTTTTGGTCAAGTTTAAAATAACACTGTTTATTTTAAGAAGGTGAATTACTAATTTATCTTATAAATATTAATTCATACTTATTAATCTTATTATGTTAATAATAAGTATTATAGTATTAATCTTATTATGTTAAATATGTTAGATACATATTTAGTAATATTGTATTAGAAACAACTTATTGTAATCATTTTATCCTGTAAGCATGCACCAACTACTGCTACTAGCTTTGTATTGTTAAAGCAAATAAATAAAATTAATTACGTTCTCATGGTGCTAAAAAGAAAGTATCGTAGAGTTTTCACAGGAAATACATGTTTTCAAGACTTGAATAGAAATTTAAAAATTTTAGCGATACTTCACAACCGAAGGGCTATCAATTTTTTTCTGAAAATTTGAGGAGTTCTTTGGATTTCGCGAGTTAGAGATAAATTTGAACTGTAGTTGCAAGTTTTGCTGGGGATAACCAGAGAGCGCTGAATAACATGTAAAAATTCAAACTTTTAAGTAAATGTGTCCATCTGGACCGTGTGAATTGCAGTAACAGAAAGTCGTATGAGTGTTTCTCGCCATTTTTTTTTATTTATTTAAATATATAATGTTATGAAGAAATTTGGTGAAGATCAGTCAAGAAAAAAAAACATTCAATTATGCAGCTTTTCGACAGAGTTTTCTGTCTTTATCAAGGCTTTAATCTAAAAAACAATACAATGAGAACCACAATGCATTAATAATACTGTAAAGTGCAGAATACTAATAACAAAAACAAAAAACAAAAAATTTTTTTTTTAAATAATATTAAACTTACATATAGAAAGTCGTGAAGATATGGTGAAAGAATGTTTAAACATACACATTTGTTGCATCGAAAAAAAAAGGAAAATTAAAAGTTACTAGTGTCTTGTCTTAAATCATCTACAGAAATGAAAGTGGTTTGAATGGGCAAGTGAAAGGGATTAGAGGAAATTTTTGGGGGTGGGGTAGGTGAAAGTGAAATCTAAAAGGCCATGTTTTGAACAAACCGTTATACAACGCGGACAAATTCATAGTATCATTACGAAAATTAACAGAAAATTTATTTCGTTTGATATTATCATTTCCAATATATTTCTTTTTTCCTGTTAGTTTCTTTTATTAATATTTTTGTTTTATAAAAATCCATATTATGATTTTTTTCCCTCAAGTGTTTCGTCAGTGCAGTAATGTTGTCTTTGTCTTTTTTATTTCTGCAGTCGTATTCATGTTAGTACATTCTGTTTTTTAAGTATTGTGTACTGTTGACCAACATAAACAGCTGGACATTGTGTACAGGCTATCTGGTAAACGAGGTCTGATTGTAATTTGTTGGGAGTAAGGTCTTTAAGTTTGATGTATAATTTATTGAAAGTGTTAGTGCATTTGTGGGCTAAAGTGATATTAGAGCGTCTGAAAATTTTCGAGATTTTCTTTGATAGTTTGTTATGTAATGTAAATGAAATGTATGAAAATGATATGACAGTATGTAAATGAAATGTATTTAGAAGGTTGGTGGTCATCAGGAGAATGAGTTAAGTTGTTATCGTAATGTCGTGTGTTTGTTGGTGAGTGTAGATGACAGTATTTCGTTATGTGTTCTATTGATGAGGTGTTGAGGATAGCCATTGTTAGAAAAAATTATAGAAAGTCTTTTTTTATTGTCCTGATGAAATTTGGGATGATTAAGAGAAAAGAAGCGTCGGGAAAAGCTTTAAGAAAATTAATTTTTTGGGAATATGTGTGTTGGTATTTCTTTTGAGTGCCAGTTTGTTAACATCGTGTATAATGGTTAAGTCGAGAAAGTTAATAGTATTGTTGTCTTCTAGTTCGTAAGTAAAATGTAGACGAGGATGGGAAGAATTAAATATGTCGAGAATTGTGTGTACTTGGTCAGATGGTATTGCTGTTGGGCAATCATCTACATATTTGTAAAAGAAGGGCAATTTAAAAGGAAGTTTGGGAATGGATTTTTCCATTAAGTCGTTCATGATAATATCAGCAAGAATTGGTCCTAAGCTACTACCCATTGCTGTTCAGAAAATCTGTTATATATCTGTATATAAATTTTCATATATTATATCTGTATATAAGTTTATTATATCTGTATATCTGTATATATCTGTATATAAATTTTTGTTTTATTATCTAATAAACGGAAATTATTTTTTGGAAGAGCTATTGTGTCATTTATAGGAACATTTGTAAATAAGGAGGAGACATCAAGGGATATGAGAATGTAGTTATCGGGAAGTTTTAAAGTTTCTAATTTCTCTTTATGAACAAAGGAATCTTTAATGTTGTAATTGTCATTGGAAAAATGTTTAAGTAATTCTGCTAGGTACCTGGAGATTTGATAGGTAGGGGAATTAATGAAAGAAATAATAGGTCGTAAAGGCTTACCTATTTTGTGGGTTTGACGAGACCATAAATTTTTGGAGGAGTGGGAGAGTTATTGATAAGCTGATTTTTGTGTGTTCAAGTATTAATGTTTATGTAAATCATTAATGAGTTTGTTAGTTTGTAAGTTTATTGTATTAGTGGGGCCTTTTGTTAATTTAATGTAAGTTTTTGTGTCAGTAAGAAGATTCTGTATTTTTAAAATATAATCGGCTCCATTCATAGCAACAGTTTGATTGGTTTTGTGTCGGAGGAGAGGATTAGAAGATCAGGATTTTCTTTAAGGAATTTTTTTGAGGTTTTGATATTATCAAGGAAACTGTTGCTATTAATAAAGCCGATTACATTAAAGTAACAAAAGACCCCACCAATACAATAAAATTACAAACTAACAAACTCATTAATGACCTACATAAACATAAATACATTGACTTACACACAAAAAATCAGTTTATCAATAACTCTCCCACTCCTGGAATAAGAGGGATCGTTCTGGTATCGGTTCCGGGTTAGTGAGTGTAAATGATTTGTAATAACATGAATACATTTAGACCTAGTGTGATCTTGTTCATTTTCATCAAGTTGGTTGATAGCATATTCTAAGTCATAAAAAATAATAATAGAAATGGGAATGTCACTAGCTTTATAAGGAACTGAAAATTTAGGGGCTAAACTAAGAGTGTTTTTTTACAACTGTTGGAATTTCTCGGAACTTTTTCTGCCCTCTTTCGCCAGGACATTTCAAAGTTACCACTTTTTTTGTCCCCACTGTCTTCTGAAAATGATTTCGCGTTTCAGTAGAGTACTCCCTAGGTTAATGGGAATATCACTTGTTTAATAAATATTGATAACGACCAGAAAGAAGCATAAGTTTCCCGAGTAGTTTTCTCTCTCTTTTTATTTTTATTGTTGTAGTAAATAATTCACTTTGGAGTTCTCTAGAACATAGAAGAAGGTATGCAGGAGAATAGACTGCAGGCAGATAGTAGACACGGAACCAAACTAGGGCCGACACTCATACAGAAAAGTTAATACCAGGTTAAGTTTCTCATATTTGTTACCTGGCGCTCACCCACCTTTAATTACCTTTTATAATAATTTGAAAGTCATTTAGCCTACCTTTACCACCATCTTCTATTATTTTTTGGGATTTTTACACATAATTTATTTGCCATTATCTTTCTATCTTATAGTAGTGCAAAGTTTCTTTTACAAATATCTCTTCTTTAATACAAAACTTCTTCCTGCGTATTTATGTTGGAAACGACACTCATACCTATATCTGTTTCTGAACCGATGCTATTATTGATGCATGTTCCACGCAAAGTTGGGGGGGAGGGGGTTAGTATGATTTATCAGTCTTGATCCCATTATAGATTTTTCACTCTTACATTGTTGAATGGGTTACTGAGATTCATTACTAGACCCTGTGAAATTAAGGTCTAAGTAAAGGGAGTATCATCTCCAGAGAGGAGGCTGCAGAGTTGTCATATTTCTACAGGAAATCGTAAAGAAATTATAAGTGCACATATAGGCTTATTCCTTTGCCAACAAAATATACCATGAAATATCTGTAAAATAACCTCCTTTAATTGTCCGTTCTTAAAGAATCAGATATGAAGTAGTGATACGACCTTCACTCACTCAGGTGGTGGGCATTGTATTGGCACTCTGAGAGTGTGTAAACTGTGCTAGACAGTGCTATCACATTGTTTACCAAGTCATCCTGATGATGGGCAAAACCCCGAAACCGGAAGCAGACAAGCACAGAAAATAAATCTGTTGAAAATCACGCACATGTGAATCGAGAAAATCGAGAAAAATGAAAGAAACATGCAGTAAAGTCGCACTTATGGATAATTAATTTTGACCAAAAACTTAGTTCTGAGCTTCCTGGGGCTTTTTATACTTGGAGATATTTTGTACTTACAAACACACATACAGATCATTCTTAAAAACATTTTTTCTCAAAATTTGATTGTCTCAAAACATATCAAAACTAAATTTTGAAAAATTGAAAATAGCAGTATGTACTTTTATACAGGAAAAGAAAGTGAAGCTTGTCCTCTACGATGTTAAAAGTCATGCATTCCAGAATGAATGATTGCAGACGAATAACCAACCACATGTACCGTTCTCTGTAAAACTTGGACCGCTTGTACTATGCTATCTTCACACTATTACATTCAAATATGCATAGTTGCATTCGTTAGCTAAATAAACATTGCACCTGGTAGATATGCGATTATCTATTTTTACCCACTTAAAGAATATTTGAAAAAAGTATCTGTATATTTAAGTTTAATTGCTGCAGATCGATTAAACATGTAGTTTGATGAAATATTGGTATTTCCTGTGCGTGTTGGTGTCTGAAGGAGATGAAGGCGATAGGGTGGTCAAATAGACAAGTTGCAGTGCTCGTTTGACGACCAGGTGAGTCTGCAAAACTTGAGTATGTGTGTGTGTGTGTGTGTATAGCTTGTAGAAAAGTTTTCAAAAAGATTAGAAACATTAGGCTGTCACAGTCAGCACCAATTAGGCCCGCCGACGTGTGTTGTTCAAGACTGCAGAACAATACTCCTCTCTTTTCATGTGGCCATCCAGTCAGATATTTTTCTTTTTTATTTCTCCAATGTTTATACGGTCTAGTATCATATAAAAGTTAGAGTGAAGTGGGGCTCTCTTAACTTCCCGCTTCACTCTGCCAAACTGCAAGTCACACTGGCAGATCAAAAAGTTAAAACAATATCCTCTAACAGGGAGATTTTCCCTATACTCTGATGCTTGTGTATCCTTCCGGTTTTAATGATCTTTGGAAAACATCATAGGCGTATTCAACATATTCACATGTGCAAATCACTGCTTATTTGTTACTTTCTCTTACTGCTGTTTAAAAAGACCATCTTGGCAATCTTGGCAATCTTGGCAATTTTTCGAAACAAGAGTTTCACCAGAGGCAATGTTTTGAGCTTTGAAAAAATTAGTAAGAAAAAATCTGCTGAGAAACACTTGCACAGTCTGTGAAAAATGGAAAGCTTAACATAAGAATACTAAGAACAAATTAGTAATTTTTAACATTAAAAAATTGGACGTTTCAGCCTAATTTGGCCATCCTCAGCAGTACTAAACAATAATTACATTTGTAACATAACCTTTGAAATTAGTGTTTTAGTAGTAGTCCTGTGGATGGTCTCATTAGGCTAAAATGTCCAGTTTTTAATGTTAAAGCCAGGAGAAATAGTCACTAATTTGTTCTTAGAATTATTATCTCTTCACTAATGTAAGACATCAAAATTAATAAGAGAATATTTTAATCCTGCTAAGTATAATATGTTGTACAGTTTTCATTCATCTAAGTCACTCTAAATTATTAGTTGTTCAGTTAGATATCTCAGAATTATATCAGGTACCGACCAAATGTAAATCTAGAAAAGCACCAGGAATTGATAATATTTTAAATATGATTTTTAATGAATCTCTCTAAAAAAATTGACTTATAAAGAAAAAGAAATAAATATAAAGAAATACAATGTGATGTTTTCATAATCTTTCATTCTGTATTATGTTGCTCGACCGAACCCTTTTAGAGGGCATTGCTCTGATGTAGGATAATTGATAATTATAATATAATTGATAAATATATTCTCTAATTGACAAACCTCCTCCCCTCCAAAGAAACCTCTAAAAATCTATTTTCTTGGAAAAGTGTGCTTGACAAGATAACTCTTAAAAGAAAAAGTTTAGAGAAATATATTCCATTTTAGTAGCATCAGAAGGTCGGACGAAAAGGTTTCGGTTAACGAAGTGAGACTTAACCGAATCTCTTTTTGTAGTCTAACGTCATATTATGGTGCCATCAATTTTATTTGGAGCACATTTCCGGGAAATTGATATTTAAGAGGCCTTTGGGCAGCAAGTTGTTATTCACCAAGGGTATATTTGGTAACGTTTATATATTTTATTGATAAACAAGTATATATGATAACGGGTAGTATAAACTCCAGTTTTTAAGAATATCTGTCAAATAGAATTAGGAAAAGTGCACTGAGAGAGGGCTATGTTTTGTACAAGTTTTTTTTTTAGAAGAAAACGAAATAATTTAAGAACTTTCAGGATTTATTGCAAAGATTTAACAAATATGGCATTTCGATAAATTTGCAACCATCCAATGTTTAAAATTTTATTAAGTGGAGAGGCTGTTTCTTTTGTTTATTATTATTACTCAAGGTAATTATCATTGCATAATAATTAGGCTCAAGTGAAAGACATGTTGACTGTAATCGCGTGCAAGCCGCTCAACAGAATGGGGGATGACTGTTGCATGTAATTTCGCCTTGCAATCCACCAAGGTCATATTAATATATTTGCTTATAATCAATACGAGTTTTTAATTTATTATTATTTTACTAATCAATTATGCCGCGATATAATTTTTTTTACTACCTGCTTCATTTTCTTTTTTTTTTAGTTCCGAAAGAATCAGGTTTCTACTAAAAAGAGATATGTGAAGGTTAAATATCCTAGTATAAAGGTATTTTTTTCAAGGCAGATAGCAGACAGCAGGACCTGCAGACCTTTGTTTGCAGTCTGCATCCCGTGGAGGATAGTTTTTCTTATAAGGTTTGATAAGATACTAAATCATGTTAAACAATAATCTACTAATCTATTTCTCTTATGTTTTAAATGCAGAGTTACAGTGTTCAGTGCACTAAATACACATGGCAGCGAGGACAAAAATTCACTTTTTTTACTTTTAAAATATAAATATTTTGATAGATTGAGTTATGCCAGCATTGACTGCATAAATATTTGCTTGCCCCTACTTGTTGTCAAGTCAGTGACTGAAAACGAGTAGTATTAAATGAGCGTTTAAACTAGCGTTGCCTGGTGCAAGTCTGCAATATCACGCTGTTTATCTGGACATCCTGAAGATGGGCGAATACTAGAAACTGACTCCAAATTGAAGCATTGACTATCTGATGTTTTCCAGTAAACAGTTAGCTTCGCGTTTTTGATTTGTCGTTCAGTATTAATAGCTGAAATAGGGGTGTGATCATAGCAGTTGGCATAGCAGGGGGGTTCCACCAACAGTTGACAATTGAATGTTGTACAGTAATTATTATCAATTTCACCAGGAAATGAATTTACTACTAATTAACAGTCTTCTTTTTTTCATTGCTGGTATGACAATCTTTTACTAAATTTCTCAAGTTCCAATGAACTAATTTCAATCTTGGAAATTTTGCAATCGACTCTGTTGTTACAGTAATCTTATAAAACATCGATAATTCAACTATTGACTCACAACTTGACTGTTTTGCATAATAAGGTTTTTGCCCAGTTTGACCATTTAAGTATGACACCAGCTACTTGGAAGCATTCATTACACCAGTCCTTCAGTAGATAAAGTTCTCTATATTCCTTAAACTAAAGGTAATTACTAAAGGTTCTCTAATTACTAAAGGTAATTATATTAAAATTTGCTCATTTCTATTTCGGAAATATTTAGGTAGGCCAACTGATTCCATACAAAATTTTGTTGCCTAATTTGTTTAATCATGATCGGACTGGTCGGGAATCTTTCTAACATGCCCTTCCTTAACTCTAAATTTAACTCACAACTTTTCTTAATTTATTGAATTATTTATTTTATAATATTCACTAGAATTTTGAGGAAAAAATTACAAAAAAAAAAGAAGAAAAAACTGATATGAAATGCTCATAAGACTTTCTATTATTGCAGTTTTTAAAATTCTAATTGGCAACCTTTCTTCAAATTTGAATATTTACTACAAATATAGCTGTTGCGGTTAGAGAGTCAGCCGCACACAGTTCGGGGGAAACCCTAATGTCATGCACAACTGCCCGGAAATATATTTTCCCATGCAAGTTTACAAACTAAACAGTTAGGTCTATATACGTGTTACTAAGCAATAAAGGAAATCTTGTTAATTTTTTTTTATGAAATTGTGAAAATTAAAAACTTTCTAGAAATTCCAATTTCCACATAATTTATTTTCATACGGAACTTCCTGGGAAAAACCTGGTAAACTTTTTAAACGGCAGAGGTATCTTATGGAGGTTTTCCGTTTGTTAATCAATCGTTTTTTGTTCTTATACACCAACACACAAGACAAACAAAAGGCTAAAATGTGTACTTATCCTCGCTGCTGTAAAAGGAAGTAATGCGATCGTGTGCAATTTTCCGGAAATACAAATGTCAATGTACTCAGGATTCTAAAAACCCTTTTTGGAAATTTTATATGTGTATATATTGAGTGTGTGCATTTGTGTGAATATGAACAAAATATCTCAGAAACTTGAAATAACAAGAAGCTTAAACTTGATAATCTTGAGCTAACATCATCGAATCCGTCACGAAAGTTTCGGTCAAAATCCGTCAACCGGAAATATGTATTACTTTTTTTTTCTTTTTTTTTTAATTTTTGCTGCTTTCAAAAACTTATCTACCTGTAGGTGGCAAAATACCCAGTGTACTGAATTGGTACCATTTTCTTCTTCAAATCCATTTATTTCTGATTTTCTTTAAAGTTGCATTAATTACATACAAATAGACCTATCACTTAATTTTCACGTTCTAGAGAAATTGAACTAGTTTCTGCAGAGTTCTGGGAAGAGGTGATTTAATGCTTGCCTCTTAGGTCTAGTTTACAATTACAAATTTTTTTAAAACTGTATAAGTCAGGGAATTTAAACCTTTTATAAATTAATACTAAAGTCGAAGAAAATCGATAAACCGAAATGAGATTTTATTGAACAGCATTTTAGGCGAGAATTGTTGTAAAAGAAAATTATGTGTCGCATGAGATTTTTAGCGTTTGCAGACGACCTCATTTATTTTGTGAACACTCAATTTGGAAAGTTTGGCACAGTCGCAGTACTTGCTTGTACAGCTTTTGCAGAAAGTAAAGTAATAATAAATTAATCTCATATGTGAAATTGCTCAATTGAAATATGAATTACTTAAATAAATGCATACATATACATATAATATAAGTATAATGGTAGAACTATTCCATGTTGGAGGTGAGTTTATCTCTGAAAACAAGAAAAAAGGACAGTCACGAGGTAGAAAGTGCAAAGCTAACAGAAATGTAATTATTATTGGAAATGTTTAAGCGGCAGAGTAATTGTAAGAAGTTAGTTGTACGGGGGTTACGTGAGCTCGTGCCGGCGCAGTGGACCGAGCTACGGTCTGTGACGAGCTGTGCGCATGCGCTGTGTCTAGTACAATCGCACTCCAGGACAACGTGCAGACCAATGTGCCTGCCTACCAATTTGCACGTCTATCAGTCAAACACTCGTTGAGACCTCTTTCCATTACGGTGGGAAAGGCCAGGTCAACAAACAAAGTCAGTGGGAAACAACTACTAACTACAACTTATAAAGGTCATACATAGATTTTGGGATGTACAAGGAATTATACAGCACAGTAGAATGCGAAAATAAACCAAGTTTTACTTATTTATGAAATTCTATACAATTCTCTGAATCTGTTGTGCAAGGATTTGTATTTACATATAAAATCCAAGTTGTAAAATAGAGAAATTGGGTAACCTATTAGGCCTTTTAGATGTCTATGTTTACCTTAATCCAGTTTAGGTGTCTAGTTTACCTTAATCCAGTTTAGGTGTCTATGTTTACCTAAATACAGTTTACGTGTCTATATTACCTAAATACAGTTACATGTGTGAAGGACTCACACGACTCCCTCCCTTACTGCGTTAATTACAGCAACTCTAATTGATAGATTTCTTCAAACCGAAGTTTTGCTAACATTTTATTTGTTTCTAATATCATATATAAATTTGAATAGTAAGGAACCGTTAATTACACATATTAGGTTTTTAAGGAGATATCAGGTGTGATGAATGTAAGTGACAACTTTGCAGAACAAGTGGCAGCGCTACCAATAACTCACAAACACAATACTGGTGCAATTTAGATCTGAACGTTAAGTCATTGTTACCCATTGCTCTCAGAATCTGATGAAATCAATGTTCAGGTTGTATATGGGCAGCTAATACAACTGCAAGTCAAAGAGAATTGTTGGAAACGTTGTCTAGGTATCACGAAAGACTCAAAAACCTAATGCAGGCACATCATGAGTAGGTAGAATTGTACATTGCACTGAAATAGCACATTGGAGGAAAGCTTAAGAATGCAGCTTCCCTGCAATTCTCTAAATTTGCACACAAATTCAGTACATTGCACTGAAATAGCACATTGGAGGAAAGCTTAAGAATGCAGCTTCCCCGCAATTCTCCAAATTTTCTTGTAGAATAGCTTTAAATTAAATTTGCATTCTCGTCGACGGATTTTGGATGCAAACGTTTGTCGGATACGATCGATGGTTGTATCGAAATGTATATAGGTTTGAGCTTCTATCGATTTTTTGTTTTCCAGGTACGCTGTTCCACAACACACACAGTTACAAACACAAATAATTTTTTAAAAACCTCTTCTTTCTGCTCTAGGCAGCCCAAAACGTATGATTAGGTGAAAACCCAATTTCGAAAACTCACAGGAGTTGCTCTTACAGCATTAAGAGATAGTAAAAGTGAGAGTTACATATAATTGATATAAAAAAATGTTGGTGCCATCCATTGTGGGAACTTCTGAATTTTGGCCCATTGAACTGGATGATTGAATCTGTTTTATAAATACTCTGCTGACGTGCAGAATTTGAACCTCGAAACTTGAAGGCACTTGCAGTGCATCAATAACCCTATTATGGTAAAAGCTTGAAAGAATCTTTTAGTTGTTCTAATTTTCCACAAATAATCAGTTTTCTTTTTATTCCAATGATTATATCGAAATGTTTAACATTCACTAGATAAATGCAAGTTGAAGAAATTATCTTTTAGTGAATGAAGGCAATGCACTCATAAAGCAATCAGAGTGGCCCATTCACTGCAATCTACAGAAGAACTGCACCACAACACCGACTAATGTAATTGTGGAATGTCCAAGACAATGAGCGCACAGAATGCCTAATAGTTGGACCAAACATTTTACGATGTACTAAAATCTTTAAAAGCTTTGCAAAGTTGCTTATTCCTTGTTCATGAACACCAAGACATTACTCAGGTTGATGTGTTACGCCTGGTAATAACTTGACCATTATCTGTACTACATTCTTACTACAATCTCTCTCTCTATATTGCTCTTCAGGCACCATGCAAATGAAGATTCTCTTTATTTTATCTCTCTCTCTCTATATATATGTATATATTTTTAGGCCATTCATCTATGGTCATCTATGGCCATTGGAGCCCGAAGCCTTTTCGGCCCACTGCAGGCCTCCATTACAGATAACACTGTCCATCAACGGGCAGTAAGGGCTTTTTTTCTAAGACAGAATTGCTAGCATAGAGACATTTTCCATGATAGCCTGCTTCATTTTGTGGTCATCGACCGGTTTCGGGCGTTCGCCCATCTTCAGGATGCGTCACACAGTCTGATAAACGCCTCCTGAAGAAGGGCGAACTCCCGAAACCGGTCAATGACCACAAAATGAAGCAGGCTATCACGGAAAATGTCTCTGATGCTTTCCAGCTCTGCGGAACCAACCACAGTATTGCTGGACTTTTGACCCGGGAGTCAGCGCGCTAATCCCTTCCTTATTTTGTTAATATGATTTAGAGATCAATGGTTTAGTGACAACAAGCCGTGATTCTGTACTCTACGATATGTTCTTTAAAAATTAATTTTAAAAAAATCAGGTGTGTAGTCTCCAATTATATAATTTAATTAATTTATACTGGAAAAATATTTCCAATAAAAGTGATAGATATTTAAGTGTGTAAACAGTATACCAAGTTTGAAGGAAATCGTTGGAACTGTTTTCGAGAAAATCGGGTAGAATTTTTTTTTTTTTTGCCATTACTATTTCCAATTTAATAAATACAATTACATAAAATAATAAACAAAATACAAAAATCCTTATAATAAGAAACGAAAAATGTACTGGAAATTACTCCTTCCATATGGGGCAGATTCCCTCTCAAAGAGAAGCAGGAGAGAGAAGCAGGAGCTCCTCTCAACACATACCACTATGTTTTATTACATATCAATATAGGCATATACCCTGTATGTACACGCACGCACAATTACAAAAGCTTTTATTTGTAAAATATACAACAAATTATTTCAAAACCATTTTTTCTCATTTTTTTTTTTTGGTTAAAGTATGCAATTTATATAACTTATATTTTAACAAAAATGTGTATGAATATTTTCTACCTTTTACATTTACGATTCCACTTTTTATTTTCCTTATTCATTCTACAACACTAGAATACCTCCCCTCCTGGTCCCAATCACCGAGACATCAATCGAAGTAAAAGCAACTAGTTGTCATTAGTTATCTGGTTAGATGCATTTTAAAATTCCTTCGAGTTAATTTGATCCTAAGTTCTTTTGGCATAGCTGTAACATCGTCAGAAAGCAAAGAATACATCAAGAGCTTCTTTGGTGGCAAGTAGACGATATTAGTGTAAGAGAGGCAGAGGAAAATCCATCCGCGAGTGGTTCAGAAAGCGATCTGATAAGTCCCACAGAGGACTATACAGAGGCCTCCTTCTAAAGTGCGTGTTCCCAGTATTCGATTTTTGTTTGTCTGTGAGTTACTTCTTGCTTCTCAACTTAGTTACGGCAATTCTTATTGCCCTACTCTCTGATGTTCCTTGATTCTATCAAGTTTGCAATTCGGAGTTCTCCCATCTTCAGGATGTCTTGATAAACAATGTGATATCACAGACTTGTCCAGGCGAAATCGGTTTAGCCACTCTAAAGAGTGAACTGTAAACAGACGCGCACACACACACACACACACACACACACACACACACACACACATACACTTTCGTTCATAGGGACCGTAAAGCATATATTTAAAAAATTAAAAAAAAAGAAAAAGTATGTTACAGAATCTAAAGCCAATTAGGTAAGAAATTCCAGATTTCTTCCTCGAGGCGTTAAATCACCACCTAACTCCTTATCGGAGGAGGTATTTCACAACTATAGTTTGGGGAAAACATTAGTCTTGTTATTAATGATAATAGTTTTAATTGAGTTAACACCTCTGGGTTACAATGGTATGATGAGATTACATGATAATTAGGGGCAAGGCCGTTAGGTGTTGAGTGACATGAACAGCTATGTTCTAGTATAATTATTTTCCGCCTTCCATTATTCTATCTTTTCCAAAATACAAAAAATTAAGTTAAGGGTTGTAAAATAAGATACCCTACACCCTTTCAGACCACCTTGGAAGATAATTATATGTTAGCAAAACTGTTTCAGTTATTATCAATAAAATGTTTTTTTTATTATTTTTGTATTGTTATTTACAACAACATAAGTGCTGCATGTAAATGTGTGTGAATTATTAATCTTTTATTATTTTCTTATTAACTTATCAACTTTCTTATCAACCTAAATTATTTTATCAACTTTTTAAACAGAAATAAAACAAGAACAGACAATCTTTAATAATAAACAAAGATATAAACATTTTTGCTTCAATCCTTGAGTTGTTAAGTTATTACTATCAAATCTTACTTTTAAAAAAACTACGCCTTTTTCTTACTCCTGATATTTCAATAAATTATTTAGCAAATTTTCTTTAAACTTGAAATAGTATGGGGGGGGCTATATGACGTTCTCAGCAAATAAGCAAGCATTTGAGTGTGATTACATTGCAGCCCAGTAATCAGTGCCAAGTTAAAGTTGAATGATCTTTTAAATAGAATCTCCCCATAAATCCATTTTTTTGTTGCGAATATAAGTTACAGACTTTTATAATATGTTCAATTAGCTTTCCAAGTTTGAAGAACATGTTATAGCCATTTTCCAGAATATTACTTAAATCAGAAACTCATTCTAAAGTTCCCTGGAATCAACTTTCTTCAAACTGCATTCTTGCAACGTATTTAATACACCCATCGTAAATATGAATAATGTAAGACGCCAAGGTCTGCTGTATCTCATCGTAGCGCTTTCGTAATCAATGTCCTGATATAATGATGAATGGTAAACAGACACTATGTGTACAGACTTACAACACTTCTTAATGCAAACTTCTCTTTATAACAGTCGAAAACAAGAAATTCAAACTGGGGGACCATTTAAACCGCTCACTTAGATTTATATTTGCCGCCTTGAACGAGTATAACATTTTATACAAAGCAAGTACGGTATATGGTAGAGAATTTAGCGCCAAGTCATGCCAACATTAAATCTTCATGCAAATTTTTACAATGCAGCCGGAAAGCGTAGACTCTAATAATCTATTCTGGGATGAATAATGCTATTTTAAAGAGGCTCTTCTAGACGTTGCATGTTACACCATGGATGGTCAATACTACAAAATGATTATAAAATATGAAACATTGTCTGATAATATTACCAGTTGGTTGTACACATTCTAATTAAGAACTATTTGGAAATTAATTGATTTTAGATCCTAGTTCCTTATCCTAGCCTCGGAAATCCACAAATTCCGAAAACTCAGAACTATTCTGTGGTTTTTTGGTCAACTGATTTTCTTCCAAGGTAAAAATCTAGGAAACATTTGAGGGCTGTTATATGGTTTTGTACTGAAGAGTCATTAGAAGACAGCCCAACATTGCAGCTTGCTCAGGCTTATCAATATTAATTTTACTATATCTAATTGTTTGAAATAAAATCATTTAGATCAGTGTATGCAGTTAGTGTACCAAGTTTAAAGCAAACCATTGAAACAGCTTTGTCAGAAAGTCGCTCTTGCGCTAGAAAGATTTTGAAATTTTTATGTTGTAAGAGATGGTGCTACGCAACTGAACATCCAGTTTGAGCCCTACGATTTTCATTTTTGGTTCTCACAAAACGCATATGTATGCACTCAAAACAACAAAAACAGAACATTCTCTAAAAACTTGTTTACCTTCTCAACACCATTCGTGATTTAACTTCAAATCGTGATTTCAGGTGACAACGTCATTTTCAAAAATTTGATATGTTGGCAAACTTACAGCAATACTTCCTCTTAAAGCAATACGTAAACAAAACGCAATAATTTTAGATTTGCACCTTTTCTCGTAAGTTGTTGCACAAAATAAAAGCCACAAATTAGAAATATTTTCATTTCAAACGAATGCAGATTATTGTGCATTTGCAATAGTAATGAATTCAAAGCCGCAACGCATCTAAATACATGAGGCTCGCTATGTATCGATTCAATTTTCAGTTGATAATTACTTAAACAAGTTTATTGTAGTTCTGCCTTGTAGTTATGAATTGTAGTTATGTACAAAGCGCCATTACTAACTAAAACTTTAAATCACTGCCAACAGGCGTTGAACATAACACAGTGTTTTTCATTTTTTTTTTAAGACCCCTTCACTTATAAAGAATAGAAAGAAGACAATTAGATAAAAAAAATAAACCTACAGCAATTAGATTGTTGGAAAAGTTTAGCTGGGCTGGCAGGGTTGGTTAGTGAAGGGGTTCATGGAACAGGAAGATGAACTTATCAGTCGACTGTTGAGATGGTGCGTTCAGTAATGAGAGGGTTCGAACCGTGGGTTGTTGGTGAACACCAGTCTACAATAGGCCACACTAAACATTAAATCATTATATTTACTTTATATTTACATATTGACACTTAATTATTTCTCCAGTTCCTCCTTTTATGAAAGTTTCCAGTCAGAACTTGATTCAGATTTTTTTATTATATCATCATAATAAATAGAACTTATCAACTGTTTAGATATCGTCCAGCTTTAAACTAACAATTACATCATCGTAATCGTGCGTCTCTTCTACTTACTTAGTGGTGTGAGGCTAATTACAATATACAATATATATACATATATTGTATATTGTATTGTATATATATTGTATATATTGTATATATATATATATATATATATATATATGTACATGTGTGTGTGTGTTTTTTTTTAATTCACCTTATTTCCATGATGGTCCGCTCAAAAGAGCACTACATGAAATTTAGAAATTATTATTACAATTTAATTATACATAGTACAGCTTTCATTGAATTTAGCATATTTTCGGACACATTTAAATAATTAAATTGGTTTATAAATTATTAGTATACTATACAATACAGAAAAAGTTATTGCGGAAGTACTATTACACAATTAACATAAAGGGAATCATTCAGACACAATTATAATTACAATAATTTAAGAATACAATACAGATTATTTGAACAATAAAAAAAAAGTATATATTTTTTTTAATACAATTTATTTATTTTTTTAATTTTATTTTATTTATTTATTTATTTCTTTTTATAAATATTTTTATTTATTTATTTATTTTTATTTTTTTATTTATTTTGGAAGTAGACGGATCATATCAAAATTTTATCACCTTTCCGACAAATATTTTAAAATGTAAGAGAAATCCTGGCTAAAGTAATAAATGTTTGTTAGTGAGTCACCACCTGCTGCATGAGTGACAGCCTTGCTGGCTGCAGACATTTACATTCCCACAACAGATGATCAACAGTCAGAACTGAGGAAGAATCACATCGACAAGTTGCAGTTTGGCGAATATTGAATCCTTTCAGATAACTAGCCATTTTAGTGTGTTCAGATAGAACCTGAGTTACGCCGTAGCTTATTACGAAGTGATGCATTTGAAGGCGGCTTTTTACAGAGGGGAGGAATTCCCTTGTGACAACTTCAGAGGTTGAATTATTCCAGAGCTGCTCCCAGGCTTCTACGCTGCGTTGAAACGCCCACTGTTTCAGTGCCGTTCTGTGTGTGTGTGTGTGTGTGTGTGTGTGTGTGTGTGTGCGGTGACGGATGAGAATGAAAACTATTTAGTCACTTCAATTTCATATTACAAAGTATATATTTAGTGTTTACAAATGTAAATTTGTTATAACTATTATAATTAAAGAGTAAATTATTATCAATCTAGTTGTGGAAATAATAATTAAAAGAAACTGAACAGATAAAAACAACTTGGCAAAAGATCAACATAAACATAAATAGAGAGAATTAACGAAAGAGACAGAGAGAGAGAGAGAGAGAGAGAGAGAGAGTTTGTCTGAGTAATTCTAACGAAGAAAGTACTACATTAAACAGGAATGAGATTAACACCAATCGTCTTTGTAAAAATTATATCCAAAGATATGAGGGCTAGAGCAAGTTGGAAGCGATTGAATTTCCCAGAGTCCAATAATAATGGTGATAAGTGGAATGATATTAATTTGTGTGGCGTCCGGTGCAAAAATGATGCTCTGTATTGCAACCATGTTACAGTTACATACTGGTACCAGAACAATTGGCAAAATAATCTCTCCGGAATGAAACTATCACACGACTTATTGTATACTGGACTTACTGTATGCTGGACTTACTGTATACTGGACATACTTTATATACTGGACGTACTGTATACTGGACTTAAAGTATACACTTTCCTTGTTCTAAGTGACAAATTTTCTTCAAACTTCAAATTTAGGAAAAAATATACGAATTAGGAATTTTAATAAGAAATTTAATTCTCTTATTAACCTAAAGATTGTAAAACCGTATACACACTATCGTGGCCCTCTGCAGGGTGCTTTATTTAAAAAAAAAAAAATTTACAATTCAATTAATAAACATAAAAATAAATGTGTGTCAGCGATATATTGAATTCCAGAAACAATTGTTTATTCAGGTCTGTAGCTACTTTAGGACAACCACAACTTTATCTAGAGTAGAAAATGAATATAACAGAGTTTGACTCTTGGTACAACTAAGATCGTGCAACCTGTCTAAAGATAAATTATATCACAATGGTTCTCATTATAAATTCGATAAAGATAATTCATGTTTTTTGTGACTTATTATTTTCAATTTTTCACATTTTATTTGAGCAAGCTTCATTTGAACCAATTAAAAACCACTTTCTATCATCTATCAAGTAAATCAAAGCATGAAAAGTAAGTTTATGAATTTGCTAAACTATTAATAATGTGGTGCAAATAAATGATATTTACAGTTTCATCTCTCAGTCTCTGAAAGTAGGAAGTTTTCGGCTGTCAGAATAGTCAAACTGAAAATTGTAACTTTCATTCCATTTGGATTTTGGATTCGACTATTGGAGATTTAACTTTTAATTCATCTGTATATTTATTTCTACTTATGTTACTAACAGTTTGATTGTTAATAGTTTCAGTTAAATGTTTTGTACTTTTTCTGAATTGTATCCTTCACTGCTCTATCTTACAAGTCAATCATTACTTTTTGATTGTGTCAAGGAAACCAACTCTTAGCTAAGGATGCGATACCTAAAGCTTATAAATAGATAAAACAATTTTTCCAAAATTTACAAATAAAATTGATAGTAAATTTATATATAATGAAGACAAAGTTAGGAGCCGTTTTAGAGAAAAAAAAAACAGAAAATACATTCAGTAAAGATGCATTACAAGTTAATCGATTGAGTGAAATTTTTAGTTGACGGTAGTTTGTAAACTGATTAACAGGCTTGAGCTATCTGCGCTTTTCGTTTTTGAGATATTCTTTACTCTTTCTCTCTCTCTCACACACACATACACACAAAACCCATGCATACACACAGCATACATACACATAATTACATTAGGAAAATACTTCGAGACTTCTAAACTCGCATTTCTGGCGAAAATCAATTTCGAATATTTGATAAGATCGCAGTACTTCCTCTGACGAGCAAGTATAATCATAGTTAAAATTTTATTCGGATATGTTAATTTCAGGGGAGTTCTGGAGGGGCTGACGTTAACCGTTCGTCTCATTGCCAGTTCAGAGCAATGTACACTTCAATTAACTTAATATTAAGGGTAACTAAGTCAAATTTCCATAAATTGCGATGAGAATAGAGAAAGTCGTGTGAGTGATTCACACAAGATTTACAATCCAAATAGCATCGTGACTTGTTCGCAAGTGAGTGATCGATCATAACCATCAGTGACTGAACATCTTTTTACGATTTCTATTCTGGATTGGTTCTTCATTAATATTTATGTAGTTGTACACACTTCTCATGCTCTGAACTTATCATTTATTTGGGGATAATTAATAACATGAGACGATATTGGTCTCCTGGTGAAATTGATTTTTCCATTTGCTAATACCTTTTAGCTTTTTTATGTTTTTTAGAGAACGTATTTGGAAGATAAAATAATTTGTCATCATTATTAGTACACACTTGTTTCTACACTTACAACGTGTTGAAAATCCGGCGTTGCGATGAAGACATAAATAACTATTCTTTAATAGCAAAGTATTTCGTTTTATTAAAACTTTTTAGCTTACTATAACATAGGCAGATTAAGAGTCTCAATAAGAACTTAACACCACATAATGTCCGTAGTTAGCTGAACAAACATACTACAGATAGACAGACAGTAGTTAATATGCAAGCAGCGTACACTGGTGTTAACTTCATCATCTCAAACTTATCATTATTAGTTGTAATTTTAGCTGCAGGTTATGGAGAGAAGAAGGAAGTGTAGCGCGGCAATCACTAAACTAGAGGGCAGCATGTTTTCTTGTGTACATAGCTCATTGGATAATAACTGCAGCTCTATCTGGCTGGGTATGCACTCACCTCTTGTATGATAGTTCTCCAGCACAAACTAAACCACTGCTCAATATTAGTTCAACATCATTCACACCTATGGTGTTCTGAAGTTCTCTTTAAATAAAATCTGGTGTGAAACTTTCTCTTAAAGCACTTGTTACAATTCTAATTCACAAATATTTCACAAACTTGACATTTCTACTTCAACTTTAGTTGGCATTATTAGTACATAAATCTATGTCCTTGGGATTATACTTGTGCTTTTTAAGGCACAAATTCTGTATGTTCTTTGTATAGCGAAGCCCTCTTCAAACCTCAGCTAAAATCTGAGGCTACTAAACTGTAGCGGCAGTTTATAGTTATGCTTAACCATTCCAGAATATCAAGCATCGTAGTTAATATGCAAGCATTTTACACTGGTATACTTCATCATTTCAAACTGTCCATGAAAACAATTTTTTCAGACAAATATTACAAATAAAAATGATAGGCGTTTAGATGCATAACAGTAAGAGTGTATAGTTTTAAAAAAAGATTTTGAAGTCACTTTCAAAAACAATTGTGACTTTGTGACTTTGGGATATCAGATTTGAACTTTGTTCTCACGTGCCTCCCGGATATCCAACTAAAGAACAACATCAATCGCCAGCGCAGGCCTTAAGTTCTTTGATACTGGGCCGCGCGACGCAGAATGGCTGATTAGCGAAGTCGTGCCGTAGGAAAATATATATATGCCCCATTGGGCAGTAATTAATTACATGAGTATTTAATTACACCTTCAATTACTTGAGTAAAATTGGAACTTGCTTTCAATAGGAAAACAGTTGAATGGTCCAAAATATAAAAATAACTGGTTCCAAAGAACAATTACACTGTATTGTATGTATGTATGTATTGTATGTATGTATGTATTGTATGTATGTATGTATTGTATGTATGTAGGTATTGTATGTATGTAGGTATTGTATGTATGTATGTATTGTATGTATGTATGTATTGTATGTATGTATGTATTGTATGTATGTATGTATTGTATGTATGTATGTATTGTATGTATGTATGTATTGTATGTATGTATGTATTGTATGTATGTATGTATTTGTATGTATGTATTGTATGTATGTATTGTATGTATGTATGTATTGTATGTATGTATGTATTGTATGTATGTATGTATTGTAGGTATGTATGTATTGTATGTATGTATGTATTGTATGTATGTATGTATTGTATGTATGTATGTATTGTATGTATGTATGTATTGTATGTATGTATGTAATATCCAATTACAATTACTGTAATCGTTTTAAGTAATTGCAATTACTTCTTTCAATTACTGTAATTGTAATTGAGGCTCTTAATTACAATTACTACTTGCCGCTATGTAATTGTAATTGCAATTACAATTACCAGTAATTCAATTACATTACATGTACTGGTAATTGCAGTAATAGAATTACAAATACAAATACAAAAAAATTGAGTAATTGAACAAAAGTAAACTGTGCCACATTTCCACTCAATAATCTCTTGAAAGAAGTATTTAACAATAAATATTTCTCAGTAGAAATTACATTGTTAATATAAGTAAATTTATTTCTTGTGAGTCAGCATTTAATAAATAAAAAATATTTGTTAACATATGACTTTTCTCCTTTTTTTTTTCCTTTCTTTTCTTACCGTTGACTAATATCTAATTACTTTTTTTTATGCCATTTCGGCGTTAATGATTGCAATTACCAATTACAGTTGACCACAATTACAATTACAATTACAATGATTCATAAAGTAATTGCAATTACCATTTACAATTATATGTAATTGTAATTAATTATTTTTCTGCAATTTCAAATTATAGTGATTGGTAAGTAATCGTAATTGTAATTGAAATTACTTTTTGCCCAACTCTGATATACCCATACCATAACACCCGTTACTAAGGTTTTGGTTAAAATCTGTCAACAGGAGTGCAACACTATTGATTGAGTTTATTTTCAGTTTTTGCAATTTTCTCGAAAATGGCTTCAACTATTTTCTTTAAACTTCGCATACTATGTATGTAATTTATGAAATATATAAACATTTCTCAATGAGAATTGACTTTTGGGGGTTGCATAATCTTTCAGGCTTCCGCGTCCATAATCATGAAAACATTTAGATCTTCGGATTGAGACCGTGTCAGTGGTTTGTTAAAAACCGACTTTCGCCCATATTATAATAGGCTTCTTCAGGGAGGTGTCGTCTCTAAACTGTGTTGTTTCAGCTTTAGAGTCTACACTACCTTGAAGTATTACAATATTAAAGACTACACTACCTATTGTAATATGGGCGTGAGTGTTTATGTTGAAAACATTTAGTGATGTAATTTTTTGTCTTTTGTTGAAATCTAACTCCAACTGAAGTTGTAAGTTGGTTTGTAGAAAGCTGTTGGGAAAATAAAATAATTTTAAGGAACGCTGTCATTTCCATCATCTGAAACCCATTGACATAAATTACCCACTGTTGTTAGTAAATAATGTTCAAAATTACAATCCGATCGTTTTATCTAACAGATACATTCTCCAGAGAATGGATTCATGATTTCCCGAGGCTTTCAACTATCACTTTATTAGAAATTTGGTAATGAAAAGTAAAAATCATCGCTTTATTTCAATCAAATAGGAGGAGGTCACCAATCAGAGCACTAATGCAGCTATAAATGTTGTGTTCGTGTGATTGTTAACTATTATGCTTAGTTTTGGACTGCTCTATAGGAGAGCAAATAATAGTAATAATTACTCGGTGTCGGAGGCAGTGGGGTTGTAATTTTTCAAGATGTCTCTATTAGATGAGATGGATGATTGTTACGGTGTCCAGCCTCACATTATTATAGCTGCCATCATATTATATAAAAAAAACTCTGAGCCCATTTTAAACATTTACATCAACACGAAACAGTATCCCGAGAGAGCGCGTTCCTCTCTAATATTCATACAGCATATTAAAGATAAATACATATTCGTGTGGATTGTTTTTTTACTTGTTATTTTCCTCAAGTTAGGCATTTAATAATTTAGATATTTGTTTTTAACCATATTATACTTTAACTAATTATCTGTAATGTCTCTATTCAAATTAGAGGAAATGAGCTGACGGCCAGGCCGGAGATAGTGATTATCCAAGTCTGGATGCGAGTGAGCCACACAGCGACAAGGGACACTTAAAGTGAAAGGGAAGTTATTTCGGTTTGTATAGCCTGGGCCATCGTTGCCAACTTAATTATTGTCTTCTTTCATTTTGTAGTGATGTTGCCAACTTTTGTTGTTTAATCTCCGAGTATTTCTACAACTTCTCAACATGACACTCGCAATCACCCTTCAACCTCATCACTCGTACCTTCTCATTACCATCTCTGATTATTGCCCCTTCTTCTTCCTACCCCTCCACCCATTAGTTTTTATTATGCCGTGGTAAAGATGCAACCTTTTTCCTTTGTAACAGATAATTATAGTTTTATTAAACACTGTAATAAACTTTTTAACTTATTCAGAAATTTTATTTTTTTACTGTCTCTTATTTGCTGGTCAAGCTAATTTCCGAAATTGATATTTGACTGAAAATACATGTTTTGAAGTCCTTTGAGGTAAAAAAAGTGGTTTCTAGAAATTGGACTGTACGTAACAGTAAAATTCGAAACTGTATCACCAGGTGGATCCCTGAGGTTGTTACTCCATAATCCTCAACCAGAAGTACCACTTTACTGAATAGGTTTTTCAATTTTTTCTTGAAAATTTATATGAAATTTCTTTAAATTTCACATGCGCATTGCAAACATTTAGTTGTATCACTTTTATTTTAAACATTTTTCCAAAAAATTGATTTTAAGGGGATCTCGGGAAAGGGTGACGTCACACTTCCGCCTAAAGTGCCATTTCAGTTATTATACGGCTCTGACATTTGTATTATGTTAATCAAAATTAAATATGTCACTAGAGTCCTGGGTGGAAGAAAATCTCTTGTCCGAAAATATGAATTTTGTGTTTTTTTTAATCATTTTTAGCAATTTTTTCGAGTAGCATAGCAACTAGATTCTTGAAACTGCTAACCGACCAGTCATATAAAGGTCGTGCATTTTCGTTTGAAAATTGTTTTCTGGAAAATCGTTTCAGGGGTACTCTCGGTCAGCATCGTAGTCATCTCTAAGCTGCCATTTTATTACAGTGTAGATCTCAGGCCATTATAGTGAGAAAATAATAACAATATACATATAATAAAAATAGAGAAAGCGAGAGAAAGACTAAACAACCTTGCGCAATCCCTTTTTTCCATGAACCAGTACCCATTCATCTATTTACTGTATGGCAAGAATATCAAGCTATATTTAAAAAAAACATATGATAATTGAAATTAAATCACAAAACGTCCTGATATATAATTATGTATAAAACACTTCTTTATTGTAGGTACAGTATTGAGCTTTCCATCAGCACTTCTTGTCATTTAATTTCAACTATCATATTTTGTAAAACTTTTTAAGTCTATTGAACAAAACAAAGTGATAGTATATTGTTTAAATTCTTGGATTAGGAGCTGCATCACTCCAGATCTGTAAAGGGAACGGATATCCACATCCCAAGTTTCATTTCGTTTCTCCTTTTCCAAATTCAGGGCCGTTTGCCGTTTTTCCTTCCAGCTCTATTTTCATTTCTTTGTGGCGTTGAGACAATACAAAATTCTCCGCAACCCCTGAACCTGGAGGACGATGACTTTGACGGGACTTTGATTTCGAGGTGCCCTCCCCTAGACTCTCCCCAATTCAAGGGTCATTGTTACAATAAATTTAGTGGAGAATTTTATATGGTCGCTACGGTCACACAAGTAAATACTCAAATTAAATTTGAAGTACTTAGTCTATTACCAGAGGATATACATTCAGTTCCTCCACCCATTTACCTAAAAAAAACAGATTACTACAAACAGTTGTTAGAAGTATTAAATCTAAAAACTGAAATGGCTGAAAAAACTGAAACAATTTAGCTTCTGCATCAATAAAGACGATGCCTTTACAATTTACCACTTGTTCAAAGTCTCCCTTCTTATGTAGCGGAAACAACAAAGAATCCCTGAAATTTGATGGTATAATTCTTAAGTTCAACAGGAAATTTTATGAAGCATTTAAAAAAAAAAAAACTCATAAGAAACCCTATTCAACCAGGCCCCTGTGGATCGGGGTGAGAATTGGTCCACAGTATTTACCGACGGGCGACTAAAGGGACAGCTGCCTGCTGACTAACCCATTCCTTCCTCTGCCCATCCTGTCCTGTTATCTCTTCCTTTCTCTTTCCCTAAATTCCCTAAACCCCCCACTGCCATGTGGGTTAGAAATAATATTTCAAAGGCTATGGGAGCAAACCCTAACAGAAAATCGGGCCCTCCAAAATGGGGATGACGTCTCTACCCTATAAAATCAATTATTATCACGAAACCGAACACAAAGAAAAGCTGGACGGATTTTGGTAAACGACCTAGGCGAGTTAAAGGACATCTCAAATCACTAACACTGGCGACATGGAATGTAAGAGGATTAGAAAAACTAGGAGCAAGTACTCGTAGAAATCTGGAGAAGGAACTGGAAAGATATGGTGTGGATATAGTTACACTGCAAGAGATAAAATGGAGAAAAACAGAGGTCTTGGATTTAGGAACATATACAATAATAAATAGCGGACATGATCCCTAGGCACTGGATTCATGCTAAAGAAAGCGCTAAAGTATTTGTTATTAAGCTATAAAATAGCAAATGAAAGAATGTGTATATTACGTCCAAAAGGAAAGTTCTCTAACACCTCTATAATCAGTGTGCATGCACCAACAGAGGCCAAGGAAGAGGAAGAGAAAGATAGTTTTTATGATACGTTATCACAAGAATATGATCTACTCCCTCGGTATGATGTCAAAATAATCATGGGTGATCTAAATGCCAAAACTGGTAAAGAGTCGGCATCTGGGCCCACTATTGGGCAACATAGTAAGCATGATGTGTCCAATGATAATCGATTTAGAATTATAGACTTTGAGATTGAGAAAGGCATAGTCATTAGAAGGACACAGTTTCCCCACAAGCAGATACATAAAGAAACGTGGGCGTCTAAGGATGGAGGAACAAGAAATCAAATTGATCATGTTCTCATCGATTCAAGGCATGCTTCGGACATATCAGATGGAGAAGCTATCGAGGAGTTGATGTGGACTCGGATCACATTCTAATAAAAATGGCGTATAGACAAAAAATAGCTAAAAGAGCCCGAGGACAAGGAGAAAAGAGCCTTAGGTATAAAAGCGAATTGTTAAAGATACAAGATTATTGTGAAACATGTAAAGAAAAAGTGAGTGAGAGAGAGAATTAACTCCTCACTAAAAAGTAGGGCAGAGGAGGTGCTTGGGGTAAGGCAGTGAGGTATAAGGAACGAATGGTTTGATGAAGAATGCGAAAGGGTCCTTAAGGAAAGAAATGAAGCAAGGATGAGAATGTTAGTTAGAAGTACAAGATAGAGTAGAGAAGAATACAGGGTGAAAAGGAGGATTGCTAGAACTATTTGTAGGCAGAAGAAGAGGATATTAGAAAAGGATAAAATAGAAGCATTGCAATCCGAAGAAAATAAACTAACCAAGAAAGTTTTTTAGGGGAGTGAGGGAAAACAAGACCGGCTTCCAACCTAGAATAAGCTTTTGTAAGGGATAAGGAGGGAAATCTGATTGGAGAGACTATAAAAGTGGTAGAAACATGACGCGATTATTTTATAGATCTCTTAAATGTTAATAGGAATGATGAGCGGAATGAGTTAGATGAATTTAGAATAGGATGGATGGAAGATGAAACAGGTAATGCAGAGGACGTTGAACCCCCTGATTTGAAGATTTTATAGAAGTTATAGGAACGCTAAAAAACAACAAAAGCCCTGGTTGCGACGGTGTAGATGCAGAAATGTTGAAATACGGAGGAGAAGACCTGTTGAAAGAATTATACAATTTGTTGTTGGAAGTATGGATCAAGGAAAAGATGCCGGAAGAATGGACAGTAGCTATTATATGTCCGATTCATAAGAAAGGGGATAAATTGAATTGTGGAAATTATAGAGGCATATCCTTGTTAGGTACAGCGTATAAGGCATTTGCCATCCTTCTTAAAAGGAAAATACAATACTAGTCCGAACACATTCTAGGTGAGTACCAGAGTGGCTTCAGACCATGCAGATCAACCACCGACCATATTTTCTCCGTCAGACAAATGATTGAAAAATGTTATGAATTTAATATGGATATGCACCATCTTTTCGTCGATTTTAAGCAAGCATACAACAGCATCAACAAAGAAAAACTGATTAAGATTATGCTGAATCTAGGAATCCCTTGTAAGTTAGTAAGGCTAACGAGAATGGCACTTGCAGAGAGTAACTGTAAGGTGAAGGAAGGCTGTCGGAGAAGTTTGCAGACACTGTCAAAGACAAGGTAATCCTCTTTCCCCCACACTTTTTAATCTAGCACTCGAATACGCAATTAGAGCAATTCGTACAAATGCACATGGTACTATTTATAATAGGATGTCGCATCATCTCGCGAGCGCAGATGATGTGCTGATATCAGCTCACTCAAGAGCAGCGGTAGTAGGGGCTTTTGAGGAATTTGAAAGGACTGCAACTAAACTGGGGTTACAAATAAATGATGAAAAGACTGAGTACATGAGGACAACAAGAAATTCCGAAAGAATAGAAGAAAATGTGTGTTTTGGAATCCTTAAATTCAAGATATCAGTCAATTCAAATATTTAGGAGCTCTCGTAACTGAAAAGAATGAAACCTCTGAAGAGATTAAGGCCAGATTGGCTTTCGGGAACAAGTGCTATTTAGCACTTCAGAAGCCGCTGAAGTTTAGAGATCTGACAAACAGAGCGAAGATCTTTATCTATAATACAATCATAAGACCTGCCGTCACACATGGTTGTGAAACCTGGGTACTTACGAAAGAAACAGAGAGAATGCTAAATATATGGGAAAGGAACGTATTCAGAAGAATATATGGACCTGTCGTGAAATTGGGAGCTGGAGGATAATGAATAATGAACCAGACTTGGTAACCTTTGTGAGGAAAAACCAGTTGAGATGGCTGTGGCATGTGGAACGAATGTCCGAAGGCAGGATTCCGAAAAGGCTGTTGGAAGGGAAACCGGGAGGGAGCCGTAGAAAAGGACGTCCCCAATTGAGATGGCTGAAAGATGTGGAAGAATTATTGAAGATGGAGAAGTGCTATTTAGCACTTCAGAAGCCACCAGAGGATATACATTCAGTTCTTCCACCCATTTATCTAAAAGAATAGATTAACTACAAACAGTTGTTAGAAGTGTTTAAAAAATAAAAACTGAAATGGCTGAAAAAACTGAAACAATTTAGCTTCTGCATCAACAAAGGCGATACCTTTCCAATTTACCACTTGTTCAAAGTCTCTCTTCTTATGTAGCGGAAACAACAAAGAATCCCTGAAATCTGATGGTATAATTCTAGAATCAAAAATAGTATTAACAACTTTAAGTAAGTTCAACAGGAAATTTTGTGAAGCATTTTAAAAAAGAACTCATAAGAAATCCTATTTTCAACCCGGGCGCCCTGCCATCCCTCGCCCTGCGCAATACCAATTCCAAATTCTTTAATGGTACAATTATCATGTATTAAAGGTTCCGCATACATAATATTTCACTTTTACATGGGATAGTTTCTTGATAATCCACTCCAATTATGACCCTCCTAAACTCATCATTCTCAAAACAGTCAGAATAGCTATTCTACACTTGCCATTGAAAAAAGCTGCTGCATACGACCACATCATAGCCAAAATATTACGTCAATTTTCACAGAAAGCAATAATCTTTATTCTAACATAATACTCACATATCAGTTTGGCTTGAGGACATCACATTCTACGATATAGACTGGACGACGAAATATCTTCTTCTCTAGGAGGAGAAATTTATCTCAGGAGGGCGTAATCCTCAATATCAGTCAGGTTTTCCACAAAGTTTGGCCTAATGGTCTGCTATTTAGTTTAAAATCCGAGATTTTATATATATGAACAGATGTCTGGGCTCTTGAATAGTCCTTTGTAGTACTTACTAAACTTTATAATTTTCATATTCACTGATTTGTCTCTTTCTTTAATCTCAAATTTGATCGCCCCCTCCTGAGATATCCTCATATTTATTCTTCCTCCATTCCGGGAGAGTGGAAGAAAGGGAAATTCCTTGTTCTTCTAATCGTAAGCAATCGAGGTAATTGTAACCTCCCTATGTCTTTTGTGCTACAAAGCCTTAGAAAAAAGAAAAAAGCGGCCTTAAATTAAGATAATATTCAATTTAAAACTTGAAATTTTGTGGAAGAATTATCATTTATATTATTATAGATGCTTTTGTGGAAGTTATATGTGGTTGAATTATGTGGAATCGAGTAAGTGGAAGAATTATCATTTATATTATTTACAATTTCTCCCAGAGATATGTATGAACACATTACAGGATTAAAGGCCTGTCTCTTAGATTTGAAATATGTTTCCAAGAAAATTGATTTTTGGACAATTCCTGGTGGAGCAACAACGTTAAACTTTCCTCTAAATTGCATGTCAGTACAATGTACGATTCTACCACCAATAAAATATTTAAGATACATTAAAGTGTACTGCTAGAATTCTCATAAAATTGACGGACATTATTTATTGACTTCATAGGGCTGTATTTTGAATTAAATAAATCTGGAAATAAAATTTGCTCAAAATAAAACACAGATGAATTGCACAGTGAGATCCGGCATACCATACTGTTTTATAAATACTAGGGTAAGAAGATATGCGTTCACAATAGATAGCTGTCTAGTTTTCATTTAGTATTTCCAGAGACATTCTAGGCAACTAAGGGGAGTAACTGGATGGATCTACATCAACAATAATTGGATGGATCTACATCAACAATAACTGGTTGGTTCTACATCAACAATAACTGGATGGTTCTACATCAACAATAACTGGATGGTTCTACATCAACAATAACTGGATAGTTCTATATCAACAATAACTGCAGGTTTTCCAAAACGTCTAAAATTAATTAATATAAAACAGATAAACAGAATAAATTAAGATATAATACAGCTATTCTATAATTTACACTCTATAGAAATCAATAAGACGAAATGAATTCTTACAAATATATTAATTTTTAAAATGTTTTAAAAAAGATTTTTATAAGATTATATGCAGATCTTCGATAATGGAGATATCTTCTCTATCATTTGTGTTTCTGAAACAAAAAAATAATTTAATCACAAAACTAGAATCGACATATGGTAAGTTTATATGATTTTATCAACTAGTTTTACCAATTTATCTGTCTCTTTACCGTATAGTGATAGCTCACATTACTAGTTAAATTATACTCCTATTTATTAAACAATGGTTTGTTATTCTGCTGAAATAGTGTTCTGTTGGCGAGAAGATTTTCTTTCATTTGCAACCATATTATATATTCAGTTTCGCAGTAAATAAATAATTTCAATAACTTATTTACAAATGCACTCGTATTGCAATTTCACACTCAGATTCTCCAATCTAGAGCACAATTACTTAGTATTAAATAATTATTAATCCAAAGTCTGAGATTAATCCTAAGAAACACACTTTCCAGAGCAGCGGAAACATTCCTGAGCGATTTCATGTTTAAGAAGATGCACCACTAGGCCTTCCGCAATTGAACTGCTCCGGTAATTAATATTAGAACTTCTCTAAACTTAGTATATTGGGATCGTTTAGGTGCTATTTACTTTCCATGATAAGTGTCACCAAGAACAGGGATTGAGCGGTGGCGCGCTGGACTAGCAACGCGGAGATCCCGGGTTCAGCAGTGCTGCCGTTATATTTTCTTTTCCTAGGAGCCTCTTACAGCTCACTGTCCAGTCAGCTCACTTCCTCCTAGATCTTGGAATATTTGTTAGTATTGCGAGAAGAAAAATGCAACAAGGTATGATGATGTCGCTTTTCACAATAATTGCATTTATTAGCCGTACAAGAGCAATTATCGTTGTGCGGGTTAAAAAAACGAAACTTGGAGCATCTACAATTGATGACGCTCTTGGCAAAAATGTTATTTGAAGTCGAAAAATCTGTAGTCATAAAAACTTGTTTATTATTTTTGAAAACCTTGGAGAATTGGCTGGAATGCGAAGAAAAGTTTGACCGAGATTTCCGATGAGATTTTCAGCTTGAATATGTAGGCATTATCTATAGATCTCTGAATCCATGTAGAAATATCACCATTAAAATTTGGCAAATTAAAAATGGCGAAACAATTTCATGTAAGGTTGAGATTCCAAAATCTAGTAGCTCAACAGTACTTTTTTTATCTGGATGCTGTTCAAAAGTTCCGAGAGATAAAGCTTCGTAACATGAATTTCGATTTGTACTGCTTATTTTATCGAGCACAAACTTTTGCTTCACTAACAGGTTTTAAAATATTCTTATATGTATCATCTAAAAGTGATAAACGAGCCTTAAACAAATTAGCCTTCTGAGGTTCATTAAAAATTTTTGAACAAAGTTTCATTTATAATCACTAGATAAATCTGAGATCTCATCTACAAGTTCGGACAGTTTAGTTTCTGCATTTTTAATATCAGATTTAGATTCCATTGTATCAAAACAAAGAATTTAAAAAATTAAATAAATTTACAAGGAAAAACTACTAGATTAGAAGTGGAACAGATGAAGTAGTTTGAGGTAAATCAACAAACTAAAAAATAAATAATTGAATAAATAAAAATTATTATATAAACTAACCAGACACCAGCTAATGTGCAGGGAAACAAAAATTCACATCAGTTTATTTGCTAGTAATAGTCCACCTGCACTCACAGAGGTAGAACTTTGTGAATATTTAAATGGCAAAAACTGGAGAATGCTTTGTTCTTTCTTAAGGGATGCGTTTACTTATAGAAATTTTTTAATACAAGAATTTGATTTTTGATTTTTTACTTTTAATTAGATACAAGGAATGAAATGTGTGTTTAATTATCTCCTCTAATTAAATAATAAATTTAATTATTATTATTTTTAATATTATTATATTTATTATTTCTTACAATTTTTTATTTGTAGAAAAAAAAATTTTTATTTTGTCATAACTTTTTTTCGAGACATCTTTATTAAGTGTATTAGTTCTATCAATTTGTTTATTAGTTTAAGTTTCATTATTTTGTATTGCAACTCATGCAGACGGAGTTCACTCCATGCATTATTGTGTTTTGCTTATTTTTCTTCTTTCTAGATAAATTTTGTTTGATAAATAAACGCATTATTTATTTTTTATTTTATTATTAGTCCACCTGCAATTAATAGAAGATAAATAACTATAAAGTGACTTAAAAATTGCAAATTAGGTTCATATGTATTATACAATTTATCCAAAATATCTTATATACAAAAAATAGCAATAAATATACATTTTTAGGAAAGGGATTACTCAGTGGTTATCGCACTGGACTCCCACGCGGGTTCAAGTCCAGCTGTGCTGTCCTTAGATTTTCTCTTCCTAGGAGCCTCTACAGCTCACTGTCCGGAGGTCGGCAGTGCTCTGAGAAGGCTCCAAGGACCATTAATGTTGAAACGCCTTAAATTAAATAATAATGTGTATTGCGCTAATGACCTCGGAAATTAATGCGCCCGAAAAAATAAAATAGTGTATTCAATAAACAAAGTTAAATAAATACAAATAAAATACAAAATTGTTGTTGTGGTTGGTTCCGCAGAGCTGGAAAGCATTAGAGATATTTTCGATGATAGCCTGATTACACTATATTACACGTAATAAAAAAACTTCCCCCAAACTATCAGTCAGTGTAGTCTATTATATAAAAGTAAAAGAGAAGTCCCATCTCTATACAAACTTGATGATTCTAACGATGGAGTGAAATACGATTTGGGCCAAACCTCATACATTACCCAGCATTGCGGACCGAACCACATATTTTACAAAAAGGCATCATTGAACATTTCAAGATATTTATAAAACCAAATATTATATAAGCATTTTATATAATTATAAGCATTTTTTCTCTTTAAATGAACAAAAACCAAGCCAAGGATTTTCTAATTCTGAAGAGCAGTTTTCAAACAAGATTAGTAATTTAAAAAGAATAATAACAAAGAATAAACAGCAAATAGTGGTAATAATAATCATTCTTGCAAACAGGATAAATTAAACCAGGCAGAGGAAGCGTGTGAAACAAATTTGAAATAGAGTCTCAAGTGCGATGTGTGAGTGTGTGCGACCATGGTTTTAAAAATGTTGCTCTTAGAAATCAGTTTTCTCACAGAATTGGTTCCTCAAGGACTACCAGCCAGTGAGACAGGTCCGTTTTTATGTATGAGTCAGTGATCTCGGGAGGAAGTACTAAGCTGGGACACCTTACCAACAATTTATCCCACATAATATGAAGATGAAAATTGTATTTCAGATATATATATATAGGTAGTGAGAGTTGTGCAGCGTTCCAACAAAAAGAACAACTACGAAATTAAAGGGAGGCAAAAAAACGGATGTGTGAGAAAGGAAGTGGCAATAAGAAGTGGGACGAGCGGCCGGCAGGCGGCGCTAGTGTGCACCACTAGTACACACTGACAGACTGACCAACGTGCGTGTTCACTTGCGTATTGTAACTGCCTCCTGGAAATAAATACATTTTTAATGAGTGAACTAATAAAGGCTATACGCCACCCCACTTGTACTTCATTCATTCAATTCGAATATTTTTGTATGTAACTATTATTTATCAATGAATAGGGTACTCTTCTTTTTGCTTCTGGACTCTTTCACAAGTAACCTTGGAAGTATTTCAAACAGTGTCTGTAGTAATAATTAACAGAATATATTATCATTAAGTAAATAATTCAAAAATAAAAAAAATAATTAACAGAATATATCAATACAGCTTGCAAGTAACGGTCAGCGGAACAATTAGTATTGTCACAATCCAATTAGAAGGCGCTGCAACATCCTGAAATTGCCGCGGTTATTATTAAGAATATTATATTTAGACCTGTTCGACCTTGGACCTGGTGTCCGGCTTTATTTCAATATCCACAAATCTTCCAACAAAGATAACTACTTTTATTCACGCAATGCGTCTATTGAATGGAGAGTATTATGTACAATCTGTTCGTATTGAATAATGTTGAACTGCAATTAATAAATACTAATTGTGCACACCTAGTTGTCTGCTGACATGACTCTGCGGTAAGAGAAAGTAGGCTCAAATGTTCAATCTTGAGATTGCACAGAAATATCTTTGCGGCTCAAACAAAAATTTGTAGCGAATGGTTTGAATGACTGTGTGTGGGTGTGCGCGCGCGCTCTGTGTTTGTACGTGACTGTGAACAAAATTAAAAAACGCGCGAATCTCAAACTTGAAATCTGTATCTAAGACTCAGTGTTTCCCAAGGAAGCGGATGCCAACAGAGAGAGAGAGTGTGTGTGTTGGAAGAGTTTGCTAAGAAGATTTATTTTGGGGTATTTGGGGGAGCTGCATTAATAAGTTCCCTTCTAAAGTATCATTCGTACAATGTACTGTTCTATCACTTATATATTATTTAGGTGAATTAAATGGTTGGCTAGAATTCCAAGTGTGAACAAAATCGTAACTCGGAAAAGCGGTTTTACGAATATTTTCTGAAATTTTTGGGATTTTTCTCCAAAAAAGGTCAAAAATATTCTTTTAACTTGGAATGAATACGCGCTTACATAAACATTTCACTTTGATTTGAACTTTTTCTAGATCTCTAGGCTCTTCCTGCCCCTGTATTCATTATATTGATGCTAACTAAATATTTTAGTAAACATTCAGAGTTCGAAGGAAATTTATCATTGGCGTTGTAATAGTTCAATAAGAGAAAGTGATGACTTTCATAGAATTCATGTGAGTGTTCCTTTCTAGATTATTTGGGAATATTTAACTGAAGTGAATAGGTTGAGAGCTGGAAATATGGAGTGTGGCTCCTGGCACTGAGCGGCCCTCTGATATCATCTAATGTCTATCAAGATACCTGGCGTGTAAACGCCAGTAACCAGTCGATGACCACAAAATGAATCTCCTCTAATTAACACCTCTTATTGAAATCTACAAAAAACTTGACTGATGAATCAGCTCTTTTATTGTTTGGAAACTTTCAAGTGTTAGTTGTTAATCCGGGTGACTTGTTCATTATAGTTGGCCTTTGTTTTCATTGAAAACTGCCATATTAAGGAAATTTATGTTTCCCTTTCAATTCCTTGCAATTAGGAAAGTACATTTCCTTGCAGTTAGGAAGGTAAGTTTGTAGTTCATACAGAATCTGTGCTTTAGAATGATGTAACCCAATCTTTGGTGAGAAGGTCATCTTAAGGCGAGAGCATAGACTCACATTACAACGGGTGATATGAATAAGGAAAGATGAATATACTCTTAACATTGAGCATCTACTCGAGGGCTTAATTTAGTGGTCTACTCATGTTTCATTAGAATAAAAACTAGTTGAAGTAAATTTGAATCGTTTAAAATAAACGATTAATTTACATTACAAAAATATTAAAAAACGTGTAAAATCAAATGTGAAAAGTGCAGTAGAGATTTGTTAAAAGACGGACGTGTTGAAAGGAAGTTAATTAATTAATAGTTGGGGTAAAAAGAGAAATTAGGGGGATAAAACTGGGAACTGTTTAAATAATTTTGCAAACACCTGTCGAGTACCTATATCATTTTCTTACTGCGTGTTAGAGGAAGTACAGTTTCCGGGTCAAATTTTCAACATTGTTCTTACCAAGGAAGTATATGTTTTATGATCTCCTGAATCCGCAAATTAGTTTTTAGCAACAAGTCTGCATGCGCGTACGTTAAGTGTGTGTGTATTATGTATGTGTGTGTGTGTGTGTTGTGTGTGTGTGTGCGTGTGGAGATGTTTCAAATAAGAAAAAACGCAGAAAAGTGAAACTCGATGTTCCGTTTAGGATTACAGGGCATCTGATATGAAGATTTCGATCACAAGCCTCAAACAGCAAGTGCAGCTTTAGTAAAATGTTTTTTGCAATTTCCTCTAAAATAGCTGTAATTGTTTTCGCCTACTATTATCTACACTGATAAAGTATTCGTTCTATTGAAAATGGCCGAGCTGATATAGTTCTGTTATTTCACTGTTATAACTATTAGTTTTGAGAGCTTTATTTACTACATTTAACTTCAGTCTGTTGCGCTTTTTTAAATCGTAAATATGGCCTAATTGAGTGGTGTTCTGTGATGGTGGTGTAACATGTCAAGTACTTTATCGCAGTATATTCCACTATCATTCAAATAGTCTGCTCCAAACAACTATCTTCAGATGGCATTTTACTGCAGAAAAAGAAGAGACATTTAGGCTGGTTGGTTTCAAGTAGTTCCCTGGAAGGATGGTATAAGTACCGAAAGGGAAGTAAAAGTAATAAAAATTAAGTGCTGGTATTAGTGCCTTCAGATTGGACCAAATGCCTTTAAAATTGGACCTAAGTAGCGAGAACTTACAGCTCATCATTACGCATCTTATTTTCAAGATCTACTCAAATACCAATATTTTTTCAAATTTCTTTATCAGCTTAAAATTAGAGTTATAAAAAATAAAAATTCTTTGAAAAGTGGCAAATTAATCTTAAATAATGCAATGGAACTTGTCGACAGGGTTTATGAAATCAAATAATGCAATCAAATTTTCGAAACCAACGAAAATTTATTGAGTAAAAGTGATAAATTTATATGTGAGCAGTGTGCGCTCCAAGTTTAAAGAAAATCATTGCACTCGTTTTCGAAAAAATACTCATAAACCTCTACTGTAAATTCGAAATTCTAGTCAACTAATTCTCTTTAAACTAGGACTATTAAAGAATTACATTTAATACATCTAAATATAATATAGATGAGCACCGAAGCGACACTTTGGAGAAAAGCTCTACGTTTCAGCTTTACCAGAAACATTCAAAATTCAACTTTCCTTTAAAAATGTTAAAAATGTTGGTATTTAGTATTTGAAGTTTTGAAAATCGCGAAAAACTGAAAAGTTAGATATCGATAGCGTAACTTGGGCAGCGAAACGGTGGTATGTAATCATAATATCGTGTCTGTACTATTACGGTTTTTTGTTTTTATCTTCTTTTTTTTGCAAATTTTCGATACACATTGTTTTCCCACTCAAACGTGTCCTCAAAACATGTAATTCCGATAAAACACAAGTCGGAAAATTAGAGATGATTGCAATAATTCCCCTTACAGCAAGATGAAACGTAGGTCTAAAACTGGGAATGGACGAACATCGCTAGACACGATCTGTTCCGTCGTCCGTCTGTTTGTTTCATTTTAATTCAACTAATTTGATTTTCATTATTGTTCTTGGTCACTCTTTTCTATTACGCTCATTTCCTGCGAATTTCCAGCAATTGTTATACATCTTTCCTAAATCATTTCTTTTTTCTTCGCATCACACACCTACCTTCTTTCCTCACTACTTCCGCTTCGCCATCCGGCCAACGCCTTGTTTTTTTCTTTCTCACTTACTTTCTATATCTCGTCGATATAATATTGTGTTGTACCGCTATTCTTCTTTTGTCTGTGCAACAATTCATAAATGCCTTAATATATTGTTAATTCAGTACGTGAATCAACTATTCACGGAAAGACAAATATTAATTAAATTAAATCATTTAACACAGAATAGATTTAATTGTTATTTATATTATTTAATATTATAGTCTTACAATATAGGTGGCACCAAAGAGAGCCTGCTGTACCCCTTAAATGAATTTTTTAAGAAAATTATTTCAAATAAAAGTGTTACAGCTATACAGCAGTGATACAGTATGTTGTAGGTATACTAGATTTAAAGAAAATTGTTGAAGCCGTTTTCGAGGAAGCCACAAAGAAGTGAAAAATCTATTTGGTAAAGGAGTGCTTCCGGCCGCCAGTTTTGACTAAAATCTTATGTCAGGTTGCTTAGTAGAAAGTAAACTAATTATCATATTCGAGATTATTACGATTTTTCCATTTTTTGCCAACCTCACACACACACACACACACGCACACACAGACGTTTCAACTCAGAGGAACATGCATTCCCGGTCGAAAGTTTGACAGTAGTGCAATTGTTGTGTATTGTTTACATACTTCTTGTTTAACAAGAAGTCAATACGTGTGTATATGTTGAACAGTCCAGTTGTAGTCAATATACAGATCATACAGTAAACATGACCAGTGTTCTTTATCTAACCCCAGACACAACATGGTTCACTCGGTCTAGAACTGCGTTAGATTGAGATTCAAAATTGTGTTGGTACTAATAAAAATAACTAATAAATAAGAAATAAGTAAATAACTAATAAAAAGAATATTAAATAAACAAGGAAAGCTAATAATAATTATATATGTATTTTATTGTTTTTATTTATTAAAAGATCAAAATATTATTATTATTATTATTATTTAATTTCCTGAACTGTAGATTTAGTAAAATTATTAAAATTCTTAAATTGGAAATTACTATAAACAATTATATGAGAAGTGAATATGAGAAGAGAAGCTCTGATAATAATTTTGTAGGAGGGAGTAATTTGTTTAAAATTTATAAAAAATTAAGATTAATTTAAAAAAAAATAAATATAGAAAAGAAGATGAAGTTGTAGATTTATTAAATTCTAATAATTTTTGTTAAAAAAAAAAAGAAAAAAAAAAAAGGATTGATTGCGAGTTAAGAATCATTTCTGATCTCATTTTATCTAAATCCCGGAGCCTTCAAGGAGGTTCAGCACTTAGAATGCGACTGGGCCCATTGTGCATCCCGTAGAATGCCTCACATCACTTCTGTATCATTAAAAACCGCCAGAGCTGAGGCGAGTGAAATTTCTGATCCCGCCTTCGGCTCCAGAATGTGGGCGCCAAATTGCAGGAATCGTCTGTGAGCATAGTGCACGCACTCTCCATGAAGTTGAAATGTTGTCTCATGAGAATTGGTTAACATTCATATAGAGTGGCAAATTAGGAAATGTAATTATTGTTAAACTGGAATAAGAGTCTTATAATCCAGTAATACGAGTTTAGAAGATAATCCAATTAAAGTTTCAATTTTTACTTATTGCGTACCTCAAATTGTGTGTTTCTTATTTTAACAAGGGACAGTTGGGTATTGTTTACATTATTCATACAGTAAAATGGCATTCTTTATCTAAACCCAGACACAACAAGTATATAAATATATATATATAGATAGATAGATAGATAGATATCCTAGGGAGGCAAGAGAAAGGAAAAATAGTAACCTATTAGAAACTTCCTATTCTTTGAAAGAATATCCTAGCTGTGGTCAACTTCAACGGTTTTCCAAATGTGGTCTGCTCGTTGCCGTTTTATTTCCCTTACTGCGGATAGAGGAAGTGCTGCGTTCTTGTCAAATTGTGGAAATAGAGTTTTCATCGGAAATTCATATTTTGAGGTCCGCAGAGAGCAAACAATATTTTTAGCGAATGGATTGTGTATATATGAAAGGTTATCTAAACAACCGCAAAATCGAAGCTTTTTTTTTTAAATTTTCTGAAGTGTAGCTTTAGCAGTATAATTACTAAAATTCTTAAATTTGAAATCGAATCGAATTTTGATATTCCGTTTAGGTCCCATCGTCGCTTCTGACACGAATATTTCGGTCACAATCCGTCAGCAAGTGCGACTTTACTCAATGCTTTTTTAAATATTTTGCAATTTTTAGAAAACCGCCCAACTATTTTCTTTGAACTTCGTAGCTCCACACTAAAGGCCTATCACTTTTATTTGCAACATTTTTCCGGGATCTCTGATACTGTCTGGAAGGGGTGCATGCAACTTTTAGCTTTCGCCACTTCAGTAATATGTGCAATCTAAAATCTCGTACTATCTATACAACATTAAAAACCATTTCTAGAATTCCAAGTTTCAAGGGAATTTTTGACTGAAAGTTGCGACTTTACAGAGGTGATTTAGGTTTCTAGTTTTTTAGAATTTTCTTGAAAACAACTGCATCGATTTTCTTTAAACGATGTATTGCAACTATATATACACCATAAGAGATACTATACCACAACAGATAGCTTGCATCATTTTGTGGTCATCGACCGGTTTCGGGCGTTCGTCCAACATCAGGTTGTCTTAGTGAACAGTGTGATAACACAGACTTACACAGATCAAAATCAGATATAGACTCCTTTAAACTAGAGGGTAATATATCTTTGATGCTTTCCAGCTCTGTGGACACAACCATAACGTATATATACTAACTTATCTCTTTTATTTGAAACACTTTTTGGGGGAATGTTTGGGTAATGGCTTCCTTTTCATTTTTCAACTCTTCTGAGGTATGATATTATTAGGAGCAATAATTTTCATATAGTTAAATTTACTAGAAATGCCCGTCATCAATGTTTTAATGATCAAAATTAGATTCCATAAATTTGTTAACCATTTTAATGAAAAAGTTAATAAAAATTGTTAATAACTAACTAGATAGCAGCAGATTTTAAATTTTGTAGACAGTAGTCCGTCTGTCGCCCTGGAGTATTCTCATCCATTACCTCCTAAATGCTAAGCAAAAGTTGTACTAACTTATAATTTAGTAATCCTTCCAAGCAACTGTTGTGGTTGAGTCCAAAAGCTGGAAAACATCTGAGATATTTTCCGTGATAGCTTGCATCATTTTGTGGTCATCGACCAGTTTCGGGAATTCTATACACTCAGTTTGAAGTATGAAGGAGTGTATAAACTGATTTTACTCTGTGCAAATCTGTGTTATCACACTGTTTTATCAAGACATTCTGTTATGGGCGAACGCCCGAAACCGATCGATGACCACAAAATGAAGCAGGTGATCACGGAAATTATCTCTTCTAACAACTTTGGAAACAATTAAGCATTATATATTTTAATAACAGCAGTGAGAGAACAGAAGAAGATCTTTAAGTATTTGCTATATTTCAGCGTGTTTAATTAATTTGCAATGAATTTCATTTTTGTGAGAAATTAAATTTCTGGGTTGTTTGCAAAGGGGCTTATATTGAAACTGAAAGGATTACTTTTGATTTGGAAACGGTTACATTAAATTAGGTATAATAATAATAACACTTTATTTAAAATAGATAATTACAAAGAATAAGATACAGTATTAACAGCAATAGAAAATTCCGTCTGCTGGTTTGTTGTAAACATATCTTTTTCGAAACTTTACAAATGACAAAGATAAACAAAATACAATAAAAAGCAGTTTTCTAAATAAAATAAAAACACCCTTAACAAAATTTTGCCAAAAAGAAACAAAAATACAACTGTTTTATGGAAATAAAACTATTTTCTAGTTCGGCGATACTATGACTATGACTGAAATTGCTATTACTAGTATGACCATTTTATAGAATAAGTAGCTAAGATGACAAATAATCAAACAAATCAAGACATAGGAATATCTATATAAAAAATATCTAGAAAATTTAATTATTATGATGAAGTGGCCAAAATTAAAAGTTGAACAAATTTATTTTTATAAAATTATTTAACAATTAGCACAATATAGAGAAATCAGCATCCCTATCATTGCATTTTCAGTAAACTAGCAAGATACACAAATTTAATTTACAGCATTTAACAAAATTACATTTGTACTGAAAATATTATGAAAGTAACAAATATCGGATAACTTCATTTAATACCATAAAGGCCACCCCCCTTAGCACGCCCAAATCTAGAGTTTTAATGGCTGGCACCCAGCAATACTTCCTAAAGCAGTTACTACAAAAATTAAAATAATCTTTTAATACAAAAGTTACTAAAAGGACAGAAGTACCCTATTTAATAATAAAACAAAAAATAAATCATCACTTATTTTAAATTTGAGACGGTTGACGTGATGAGAAACAAAAGAGAAGTTTACAGAACTGTACTCGGAGACCCCACCGCGGACGGATATATCACAGGAAACTGAAGCTGCACCTTCCTGATTGTAATTTTTTATTTCACTTTATTTGAGCAGGAAAGGAGTTTGCCTTCTGAAGAAAATAATCCTTTGGTTGACTGTGATTAATGAAGAAACGTACAGCGACAAATCACACCCAACTAGATGGTTCATTTTCGATGTACCATCTTCATTATCTTATCTCAAACCTCAAGATAAACACCATTCAAAGCAAACATCCTGAATAAACAACCGATCACCAGCAAGAGAAGCCCTGACTTGCGGGTTTAAACGGATCACCTCTCTTCTCATGAGTAACAGCTTTGTTTTTCTTTTTCTTACACTTACCGGCAAATCCTGATGAACTGACATTCCAGTGCCCCTCACTTATTTACAGAGCTGAATAAGCCATCTTTATCTCGGCGATTGAAAAAACTAACTAATATAGGCTCATTGGTTTCTTTCCACGAACATTTACATCAATATGGTTTTCATTGAGCTCAACATTAAGAACTTCTTGCAAAAATCTATTACCAACTTAAAAGAATTGTCCTGAGAGGAGTATTTAAGACCTGTAAATACGAGATCTAATTTCCATAACATTCAGAGGTGTGTTTTGTTCTGCTTTAATAGTTTTCAATACTTCAATTTCTTTCTTTAATTACTGATTTTCTTCCCAGAATCTCTCATTGTCCGTACTGCCTTAATGAGAGCCTTAATGTCATCTTTAGTGACCATTGAAGAAAGTTTAGCATCAAATATACTATTCATCAAAACCGTCATCGACTCCATAGTTTTGACATTGATAAACGAGCAATCTCACCGAGTTCAGAAGATTGGATTGAAGACTTCATATCTAGGCTTTCCGAAGAACTTCTTTTATTTTCTGTAAATAATACTTCAGGAGAACTTCTCGCTCTTTTAATAAGCGGTGTAGAGGTAGATGTCACTACAGAGTAGGCTCGGCTTATATTTATTGTGAATGATTGAACGTTTACTGATGTAATCGATTTTTTAATTACCATGTAATTGTTGTAGAACTATTGTAAACTATATGAATGATTGTGTAAAAGTGAATTTTTTCCATTTCTCGCTAATTTGTGTACCATTTTGATTCCTAATCCATTTTATGTTCAACTTTACTCTGAACTTTTACAAATAGTTTACTTCATTACTTATTCCATTAAAACTACTCATAATGGTTTATAAACTACTTATTATCAACAGTAGAAAGTTTGCTTGCTCCATATTACTTTATCTTACCATTGTAAGATGAAGTATTACAATAGTGTCACATTTTCGAATTTGGGTTTTGACAGGAAATAATGTTTGAGGTCGCTTGAGCACGAAAAAATTGGTTTTTAAATTCTCTCTCTCTCTATATATATATATATGTACATATGTGTGTGTGTGTGTGTGTGTGTGTGTGTGTGTGTGTGTGGACCATGAGAACTGAAAAACTCAAAATCGTAGAAAGTACTAGTAAACTACTAGGTACTAGTATAAAGAAATTTGTTGACCGTTGATGAATTATGTTATGAAGGAATTTGGTGAGATCGGTCATGAAAAAACATTCAATTATGCCAACGTTTCCACAGAGTTTCCTGTCTTTATCAAGGCTTTAATATATAGAGATATAATTTCTTTTGTACTTACTAATAAATATATAACTTTAATTTAAAACATTTTTCCAAGAAAATTCATTTATTGAGCTGTCCAAAGACTAACCAACTACAGTGTAAACTGTGTGAGTTCTCCACCTACATATTGTAGCTGCAGCGCAATTTATATATAATATATAATTAACATTTACTATTAAATTACTACATTTAATTTATTTTTTTAATTTTATGCAATATAAAAAGTTTGAAGCACGTTTTTCAAACAGAAGTGCGAGAAATGCGGTCGGAGAGAGTGTTAGGAGTGTTTCACACGCGATTTGTGTTCATTTGTAACTGATAATTCGTTTTTATAGAATTTGATTGTATTAGATTTGAATGGAAATACAAGAAATAAAATACTTTTTAAAAATTAAGTAGGGAAAATCATTATAAAAGGAGATCACTCGTTTAAAAATGCTCTGCAATCCTGAAATTTGTGGATTTTATTATTTTAATTAAACTTACCTTTTGTGCCAATTCTGCCGCTAAACTAATTATCTCCAGATTATTTCTTGAATTTGGTGATAAATAACTGTATTAAATAATCACTTTGTTGAATATTTTGTTATGACTACACAGACAGCTTTACTAGTCATTTTACGTATGTAATTAAAAGTATTGTTACAGGTATTGGAATAATACAAAACAAGAAATGTGACATACTTTTGTTCTCAAAGGGCATAGTGGGCTGCGAGCCAGAAAGAACTATTGTTCCCCCTATAAGGACACTCTCACCTGAAGCATACTTCTCTAAGAAATTTTAGATCTAGGAAGGTTTTAAAGAGGATGTGTTCTCCTCCAAAAGCTGATTACTGTACTTGGCTTTCTATAAACCTTCTCTCGATTATTGTACAGCAGTCGTCAGCAGTTGTATTGGGGTCTCCCTAACCTCTGTAACCATCTGTAGGCGCTAAAACGTTTCCCAGGGCTTTCTAAATCTATTACGCCCTGCTAAATCTATAAATAACTACGAGAGACACACGCAGCTTATTGCTGCTGAGATTGATGTTTGACTCAGACTTTTTCGTAGCGACCAAAAGAGTCTTGCTTGCCTCAATCCTCGGAGTTTCTCCAGGGCAATGCCTTCTTGGCTTCCTTTTCATTTTTCAACTCTTCTGAGGTAAGATATTATTTAGAAGCAATAATTTTCATATAGATAAATTTACTAGAAATGCCCGTCATCAACGTTTTAATAAATCAAAATTAGATTCCATAAATTTGTTAACCATTTTAATGAAAAATTTAATAAAAATTGTTAATAACTAACTAGTTAGCAGCTGCGTTTCAAATTGTTTTTAATTTTTACATATTCAGAATTAATGATTAATTGAAAATAGAATGGCAATAGTTTAATAATGAATGAAGTAATTGTTGCTATTGTAGTTCCCATAGAGGATCGTGCCAAGAAAAAGATTTATACATTTGGGAATATAGAAAGGGAATTATCAGGCCCATCTCCTTCCTTCATTAAATTTTGAACAATTATTGAAATATTTGCTAAATTCTCAATACTAATTCAGTTTTCATGAGGGGTAGGTAAACTGACATTCAACAAGTCCTTTTAAAATTACAGCCTTCTTTATATTTACAAATAACACGAATTTACAATTTACATTTATAATCAAAAATAGGAATTCTTTCTTAAAATAGAAAATAAAAATTGTAGAAAAATTACCGTAACAGTTTATCACAGAAAATCTTATTGGCTAAAAAATGAAATACTGACTATGCAAATGAGGCACTAATTAGGTAGGATAGAAAAGTTTTTTAGTTTGAATAAGTTCACCTGAGCAGATCGTAAAGGGCGTTGATGTAGGTTTGCGCCATCTGAAGTGTTTCGTACTTGGATAACTGTCTGTCATTGCCTAGAGATGGTAATACTGTACGCAGCCGATCAAATGCTTTGTTCAGATTTTGCATCCGTCTTCGTTCTCTGGCGTTGGCCGCTAGTCTTCGCTTTTTCATCACTACGGGGCTGACTGGCTTCCTTCTTGGTTCTTCATCATCGCCGCCGGAATCTGGTGTCTCTTTAAAATCTGGACTTTCCGGTGTTAATACTTCTGGATATCCAGTAAGGCGGCAGTATGTATCACTGAACGGTGGTAAGTAGAGGCTATGTGTGGAGGTGATTACTGCAGACGGAGGTGGCGAACACGATGGCTCGTGTTTGGTTGCAGCGTCTTGCAGATGAGCAGGACTAACACACGAGGTGTACATGATCGTGGTCATGATCTAACTGAACAATCTGGTGGGGCGAACCCTTCCTTTTATATATCCACATATACATCAGCGCTGTGTATGTCTGTGTGTGCAGGTACCGCCCCACACTGCAGGCTTGGCACGTGCCCTACCTCTCCTCACAGAGAGCAGGCTCCGCCTCTTTCTTCCTTCTAAATGTTCATCCAATCTCCCTTCTCTACTGTACTGCTTCCGTCTCGTATTATATTTACCACCTCAACTTGTCCCAGTCCTATGATCAATTTATCAAAATATTCATGACTAAAGTTTTTAGCAATAATCAAATTTATTCATAAAATATCTGAACAGTAACTTACTACTTTTAAAAAAAAAAATCTTCATATCGCTTATTATGATTCATTATTTATGATAGTGTTACTGCAAAAGCGGCATCCAGGAGCGAAAAGGCAGCTACTCACTTCTTATTAGTACCTTACTGGGAAACTATGTTAACAAAACATCAAAACCAATTGTAATTTTTAATTGCACAATTTATCTTTTGGGAAATTAGTAATACTTCATACTATTAACTCTTTGTGATCTTTCATCAGCAAAAAAATAGGACACAAAAATATCATAGCAAGTTCAAATTTGATATTCATGACTGGCAAAAGACAAAATGATTTCGGCTAGGTTTCACTAAAAGCCCGGTTCAATAAACTTCCAAATTTTACCGATTTTTTCAAAAACGGCCGGAGAGGAGGGATTAGTTCAACGGTAGCGCGCTGGATTAGAAATACCGAGATCTCGGGTTTGAGCCCAGCAGTTCTGCCCTTAGATTTTCTCTTCCTAGGAGCCTCCATAACTCTATAGCTATCTGAAATGAGACAGTACTGTTGGAATGCCGGCAGTGCACTAACAAGGCTCCGGGTGCCAATGACCTGAGATGTTAACTTGCCTGAACTTAAAAAACAACAAAAAACGACCCAAACGCTTGTATTCAAATTAGGGAAATTCACTCCTTCCATAAGGATAAATCAGGTGCGTTGCTAACATAATGATCAAGGGATGGATACTAAAGAATATCGTGTCATTCGTTGGAATTGCTACTAAATCTTCGTCCTTGGTTGCCCTCAACACTCGACGTTAACTGTTTTAGCTCCCCTTAACATGAATTTTCTCGTATAAATCTTTCAAATACAAGTTTTAGATCGAAAGTGTCATAGATTATATAATTATAATGACATGACTTATCACAAATAATATAATTATATGAGCAAATTTTCTTATTTAGAAAGGATTTTAAAAACAAACACTGAATTTTTATTTTTAAAATGAAGTGTTTTTATAATACAGTCACTGATATATTAATATATTTGGACATGATTATTATGTCCAAAAAAAAGCGACCAAAATTTAATTTGTTGCTCTTTATGTGTACAGTTGCCCAAAAGGAATCAACAGAATCTTTTCTGGCAAATAGGGAAAAATTGAAAATCCCTTTAGCAACTGGTACTTCCAATTAACCGATAAGTTAAAATCTCATATTCGGCTCCTATGGGTCCTGCGGGTCCTACGGAAGCTTCTAAACAAACAAATTTTCCGGTATCGATTTTTTATTATTTTTATTTTTATTTATTTATTTTATTTTCTGCCTGTGTACATAATTCTCATATAAAAGGCACGTCAATCATAACAAAAACAATAACAGCTAACTGCCAATAATATTTGAACAACGAACTTCACACTATATATTAAAACTAACTGCAAAACTTTCAGTCTTATTTGAAATGTTCATCACTCCACTCTGCATTCATAAATTCTTTTATGTCATAAAAACAATTCTTTATCAAGAAGCGGGTGATGATTTGTTTTTGAAGTGATTCTCACTTAACAGTCTTACACCTAAGGGAATTTTATTAAATACTCTCGCCGACAAACACTGGAAAGGTGATCAGACATCACTAGTCGTTTGTAAGGTACACATAGATTATTTTTATTGCGTAGATTGTGATTATGCTTATCACCTCTAGTTTCAATTAAAGGCTCTTTTTTCTTACTCAGAGCTTGTATCAAAATGAATACTGAGGGTAGCGTCATTATATTTAATTCTTTGAAGAGAGGCCTGCAGCTGACCCGAGCCCTCTTCTTCATCATTGTTCTAATAGCTCTCTTCTGAAGTCTAAATACAATGGAAGCTTCGGAGATTCCACCCCATAGCACACCATTACCATTCTGGAGTGAAACAGACCATAGTAGGCAGTCTTTATAACCTCAGCTGGAACTTCTTCACGCAGTTTTCTCAATAAAAAAATTATTTTTGATAACTTGTTACTCAAGGTATGTATATGACTAATCCAAGTAGGCCTGCAATCTATTGTGACACCTAGAAATACTGTAGTTTCTTCTTTTTTCTTCTCAATTAGACTAAATAGTAAGCTTTGATTTTCTTCTCATTTAATAACAATTCATTTTTTTGCAGCCAATCTTTGAGGGATGAAATGTTACCATTAGCCATCTTTGTCACCTCTTCAACGGTCCTGCCTTTCGCTATTAATGTGGTGTCGTCAGCGTATAAGTTACATTCTCCCGGAAATGCCATGTCTAAGTCATTAATGTATAGCAGGAATAAGATTGGTCCTAAAACGGACCCTTGCGGAACTCCTTGTTTAACCTCATTTAATTCAGAAATTTGGCCGTTACAGTTGACATACTGTTTCCTTTCTTGCAGGTAATTCTTAAATAAGTTCCAATTTACTCCTGTAATACCATAATATTGAAGCTTTTCCAATAATAGCTGATGAGACACCATGTCAAATGCCTTACTCAAGTCGCAGAAGCTAGATGATTTAAGCTAACCACTAAACATGCTCGTATAAATACACACACTTTTATATATGTATATATATGTATATCTCAAATATTGCAGAAAGTTGAAACTTGGAATATCGCTTTGTTGCTATTAGGGGGTTTTTGCCAAAATCGATCAATCAACTGGATTACCACTTTACTGAATGGATGTTTCTAGCTTTATGTGATTGGCTAGAAAACGACTCCAACGATTTTCTTTAAACTTTCTCTACTAGACCTTTTATAAAAGGACTATACATTTTATTTGAAACATTTCCCGGAGAGGGCTTCTGGGGGAGGGTTGACATTAAACTTTCCTGTAAAGTGCCATTTCAGTATATTTTATACGATTTGATCATCTAATATTAGTAAGAATTAGGGTCATGGATTGCCAAAATTTCTTGTTTGGAGAAAGTAGGTTGAACGAAAGTAAGACTTTAATGAACGTTCTTTTTGCGACGTTTTCTGCGACTTCCGCAATTTCGATTCCAATAGATTTCCTTGAACCAGATATACTAACAACAAGTAGGTAATTGTTGTGGTTGAGTCCGGAGAGCTGGAAAGAGATATTTCCGTTGATAGCGTGCTTCATTTTGTAGCCATCACCCGGTTTCGGGCATTCACCCATCTTCAGGTTGTTTTATTAAAATGGCACAGACTCTCATAGAACAAAATTAGTTTATACATTCGAATTGGAACAATTCGTAAATTGGAGTCCATAAACTGAATTTGCTTAGTACAAGTCTGTTGTATCGCACTGTTTTGACAAGACATCCTGATGGTGGGCGAACGCCCGAAACCGGTCGATGACCACAAAATGATGCTATCTGTCACGGAAAATATATGTGATACAGGTAGGCAACACCTAACTGTTATCAATCTTCTTACCGATAAAATTGAATGGGTTCTGAGAACGCAAGGAAGTCAGCTTCATTCCGGCTAAATAAATCAATTCTCCCGGCTCAATAATATTTGAATTAAAAAAAAAAAAAAAATGGTCTGTATAAAAATGTAAATTTTAATACAAGTTTTACAGCAAATTTTTTTGTTTACTTCTTTGCAATTTTCTCAATAAGGACACCAAGGGTGACTTTAAACTTGTATTTACACCAACTATTCATAAATAGAGACATCAGTTTTGTTGGCAACTTTATTTTGAGAAAATTAATATTAGGTTAGAGGGAGGCTGGGATCATGCGGTCTTCTAGACTAGAGTGTCATTTTAGTGCAGGTTGCCTCCTCCCTGTAAAATGGCCGGCATCAAAACATTCCAAGTTTGAAATTCCAACCAAAATTCCAATGTAATGTCTGCATTAAAATATGTGAACCTCAACAAAAGAAAGTTGGGTGAGTGTTTCACAACAGATTTTTTTGTTGCAGAACTCTTTTTAAGAAGAGCAATATATTTGTTAATAAAGAGATTGTTTCTGAGGAGGATTGTAGTTAGTAAACTTGCTCGGGAGGTGATAGTAAGGTGTGTGTTAAAAGTTAAGATCAGCACCTGTAATTTACCACAATACATAGAATATATATATGTAAGTATATGAAGCCGGAAGTAGCCAATAGATAGTGTGCAGCAATGAGAAGTGTGATAGGTCGGTGGTGCACCTTCTTCTGGCCCGCTACATATGGCGGCTATTTCACCAGCTGACGGTCTCGCTACCCTTCTGCCGTGTGCGCACGTACCATCATCACAACAACACATCTTACCTATTTCATTTCTTACCGTGTGCTTCTCTCGCCAACAAACCGAACATTAATTATAATATTTAATTCTAATATTAACAATTAATTTTCAGGAAGAACTTGAATATACTCTTCAATAGAAAGAGAAAACGTTATGTAGGAGAAAGCGATAATCATTGATAAATATTACTTTAACTTTTTCTTTACTTAGAACCCACTTTTTTTTTATTCATGTGTTTGAAATGGATAAAAATCCCTTATGTAAAGACCTCGACAGCAAATGATTAAAAAATTCAGTCATCCACTGATTTCTCTCCAAGTGCATTTTTTATCACTTCACGGCAGAGGAAAGACATCGTCTTGTGAATAAAAGCCCAAAAATGAGTGGTGATCAAAGAGCATAGCGGATAGAAATGATCAAAATTTTTATAGCAAGCTGCGATTGAGCGTTATCTTTAAAAATGCTGACGTTTGCTCAAGAATAAAATAGTTAAAATTATTAATAAAAGAACACTATCTTTATCACAATTGCTAATTTTGGAACAGAATTTACTGTCTGATCATTGCTTATAAATAGGTTGCTTTAAAAGAACAATCAATTATATATAAAAGACTTTCTCTTAGTGCAGTTAGAAATATCGGTGGTGGGGGGAAATGTTGTTTAGCGTATTGTTGTAGCACAACTGTTTGAATGCAATTACATTGTAGCCAACAAGACAGTGATTAGTTCAAACCCAATAACATTTGAAATCTTACGTCACATATTCCCAGGAACCCTATATTGCTTCATATGTGTTGCTGCGACATATGTGTTCAGCTATTATCCCAAATTAAAAGAAAATTGCCGTTTTCGAGAAATTCCAAAAACTCAGAAATGCAATTCTGTAAAGTCGCAAGTCCGATGAAGCGCTTATCTTCAAATATGGAATTCTACCAATGCCATTAATACTTAATAACTTAATATTATTTATGTGGTAGAACCATGCATTGTACTGAAGTAGAATTTTATTTTCATTTTCATTACTTTTTGTTTCAGAACTCTTTCTAAGAAGAGCAATATTTTTGTTAATATTTAGATGGATGCTCTCTCAGAAGCCACCAAAAGTCACTTTTCCTGAGAAATCGTTGCAAGTAAAAGCGATAACTCATGTATCTACTTAGGTAGTATATGATTCTTCGTATATAGACATTTCTTAGAAATTATGTACAAAGAAAATTATAACTATTTTCGAGAAAATCACGACAAACTGAAAATGCCATTAAGTAACATCGTCCTTCCGGTAGAGGGATCAAAATAATTGTCGGATGCAGTCGAGGTCTACAAAAACGAATTTTTTATGTTTAAACTGCGTGAGATACTTTGTTCACACACAAAATACAAAAGCACGCACTATATATATAAATGTGTGTGTGTGTGTGTATACGAACCAATTTTTTTTCGCAAACTGCTGACCTCGGGCTTCAAACTGGTGAAAACAAATTTCGATCCGCTTATATAGAGATACTTCTGGAATAAAGATTAGTTTAAAAAATACAAATTAATTTATTTCCAGAGAGAACCTTAACATAGTCAACTATTTGACTTGATCAGAGACATTTTCCGTGGTAGCCTGCTTCATTTTGTGGTCATCGACCGGTTTCGGGCGTTCGCCCATCTTCAGGATGCGTTTTTCAGACAGTGTGACAACTTAGTTTACACACAAGTTTGCTCTGTGCAAGTCTGTGTTGTCACACTGTCTGAAAAACGCATCCTGAAGATGGGCGAACGCCCGAAACCGGTCGATGACCACAAAATGAAGCAGGCTACCACGGAAAATGTCTCTGATGCTTTCCAGCTCTGCGGAACCAACCACCACAACAACCATTTGACTTGACATGGACAAGAAAACTTCACTATTACTGAACAAGCATGAATGATATTTTTAGCTCCTCAAGGTCAGTTTTATTGGAGTTCAGTACATGGCTTCAGCCTAGTCTGAAGTGATTGAAAACTGGCAGGTATTTGAGTTTAGACTGAAGTGATTGAAAACTGAGAGATATTAGAGTGCCAAATTTCAAGTCCCTGTGACCAGAACGAAGGGAAAGGATTAGCGCACTGGACTCTTACACGGAGGTCCCGGGTTCGAATCCAGCAGTGTACGCTTAGATTTTCTTTCCCTAGGAGCCTCTGCAGCTCACTGCTTGATGATTGGCAGTTTTGTCTGTAGCTAGAGGACATTGCTCGGAGACACCTCCGAGAAGAGCACAATAGATATTTCAGGCCGCAATGCACTATTACCCCTGCAAAAAAACAAAAAAAAAAAAAACAGAACGTTCAGAAGCGCACCTCTTTATCTGCACTTTGTTACTTTATTGTCTATTGTTATTTTGTCACTTTGTTATTTATTGCCAGTTGTGATTGTCTATCAAGTAATCCTGCCATTATAGTTTTCAAGTTAAGCCATGGCATCGTAAATTATTTCCTTGGTCGTACTTGTGTTTTGGGTGGATGAATTCTTCCAAGTATGCAAATATATTCTTACATTTGTTCTACATTTACTTTCATTCCATAAAGGAAACGCTTTTTGCATATATAATTTCAACAAAGGGGATAAAATAAAAATATAAGTCGGATTAGGTATACTTTAGTTCTGTGTACATTTCACTCACACTAGAACCAAAACAACGTAATATATGTACAAAGGCATTAACCATTAAATTTTCAGATATGACATGGCTAAAAGACTAGACCAAGAGCCGCATCGCTCAAGATACCCTTACCTCTGTAAGGGTGGAGAGTGAAGAAGGGGAAGAGGGTGCAGGAGGCCTCAAATATTGCAACTAGATGTACCCTTGCGATCACAAGAATAAGGTTTTCTAATCTAGTCCTTTTTGCTTTTTCTGAGGACAAAATTTGACCGTTCAACTGGTTCCCATAAATTGATTAGAGTGTGAATTATTTGATCGCTATATTCAATATTAATTACAGAGAATCCCATATTAAAGAGTACCTGTGGGAAAATTTCGGCCACACCAAGCAATATCGACGTTATTTCTGTAAAATACGTATCACAAAATACACAATTCAGAATATCATAACATGCAAACATAATGTTCATCAGAGACATTTTCAGTGATAGCCTGCTTCATTTTGTGGTCATCGACCGGTTACGGGCGTTCACCCATCATCAGGATATTTGTGTTGAACAGTGTAATAACATAGACTTGCACAGAGCAAATATAGTTGATACACTCAGTGTATACAACACAGTGTTGATACAGTGTTGATACAACAGAGTGTATCAACTGTATTTGCTCTGTGCAAGTCTATGTTATTACACTGTTCAACACAAACATCCTGATGATGGGCGAACGCACGAACCGGTCGATGACCACAAAATGAAGCAGGCTATCACTGAAAATGTCTCTGATGCTTTCCAGCTCTGCGGAACCAACCACTACAACAATAATGTTCATTATCAATCCGTTTGATTTGACAAAGTATTTTGTGGATGAAAATTTCACTAACCCAATTTTATTTTATTAAGATACAGTATTTAATTTTGTATAAAATTCATTTTACTGAAGTTATCATATGTCATTCATTTTATTGATGAAGTTATATCTAAACAAAGACCTCTAGCAAAATTGAAGATCAAATCAATGAGGGTTGCATAAAGTGGGTTCAGAATGTTCGAGTCCCGTGAATCTAACAGTCATTACTGCGATAGCCAACATTATCCGAGTAGTTGAATGCCTGGGCACGGGCCGCCTAATCTCTATCTACGGTCAATACTAGTCCGATTCAATCTTGTTTCAGTTATCTGTACCGTTCTTAACTTTTATGGATCAATTCTGTCCGCTGTTTCCAATGATTGTACAGCCTAGAATTGTCATTCAACACCCACAGACACACATATTATATGTTCTAATTGTATTTTACTGAGCAATATAATGATGGCTTTCAGATATTTGGAGGAATTACTTGATTTGAAGGGTGGTTATTTGCAACATCACGCAGCCAGACAGACGGTACTCCAACACTTCCTCTTACTACTGTAATTTTGGAAATTGTATTTTGTTGTAAAACAGAAAGAAAAAGATTTTATCGGATGGTCTTTAAATGTGCATGTTTGTGTGTAAAACCTGTGTAAACAAAACATCTCACAAAAGAAAGTGATAGAAAGCTCATACTTACCCGTTAATTTACACCAACGCATGCAACATGAAGATTTCGGTCAAAAACCCTCGACTGGGAATCCGAATTTTTCTGTAATTTTGTTACACTTTTTCGCGCTTTTCTTGATAATGGCTTTGACACTTCTCTTCAAAATTCGCACATGAAGACTAATATCACACACCAAGACCAATCACTTTCATTTGAAATGAAATTAGTACTTAAAAATTTCTGGGGGAATTATAACATAATGCTTTTCTACAAGTGACACTTTAGTTCAATCTCAATTTCTACAACGTATACAAATAATTTATTACTAGAATTCCAAGAAAATCGTATAACTGGAGGTTTGAGTGTACCAAGAGTTTTCAGAATTTTTGAATTTTCTCGAAAAGGCTTCCAACGATTTCTTTGCATTCAGCAAACTGCATACAAACAAAACCTATCTCTTTAAATGGAACATTTTTTCAAGAAAACATGTTCTTAGGAGTTCTGGAGAATATGTAACGTTGGATGTCTAGTCATTCGGGGCATGAAGAAGGTCGATGGCACGAAATGAAGCTGAAGCCGGTCAAAATCTCTGAGATTCTATAGTTTTGTGTTGTTAGCATTCAATAATTGTTTGGCTATGTTGCTAACGGAGAGAGGGATTACTCTTCAAGATTTATTCTAAATAGATTTCCAAGTCCACTTGGGTAAGAGAAATTGTTCGAGTGCTTTTGATGTATAATCTGATGGTAAAGTTCTATCGACTGCTGCCATTCTGTATTCTAGAAAGATGATTTCTTATACAAAATGAGTCAATTAAAGTTTGTCTATTATTTGAATGTATGGTTGTTATATGGTGATGTAATACTAATATATGGAAGGTTGTTTCAATATTATCAAAAGAAACTTAACTATACTCATGGCATACTACAATAATATAATAATAAGTCTACGAGAGATTACCTGAGCTCGCCCCAGGCTCAGGTAGTTGGATAGTAGTAGATTCATCTCATTCAGTGCTTATATACAGTTTGGACCAGTTTTGCTTCTTTTGTATTGTGTTTTAAGGTTATTTGATGTTTTTAAACAATAGAGATACACTTGTCTTGCCTTGTATGTGCTTATGCTATGCTTCTATGTGTTATTATAACTAAACTGCTCACAACGTCTTGTTTGTATTGGTAACAAGGCATTGATTTTTTCTTTCTTTAAACATTTCTTATAAAAACTATTTCACCTCAGAAATACTAAAATTATTTGTTGTTTGATTACAAAGTAAATTAGACTAAATCATTGAGAAAACTAGACTTTTCCATTGTGTTCCAGTCTACCTGTCGTTTCATTGTTCCCTTTATAGCTCTTTGCAATCTAAATTTGAATCATTTCCTCCAGCACAGAGCTGCTGAATTTGTTAAGTGCGCTAAACTACACAAAATTATATCTATTTTCACTTTCTTAGCCTCTATCCTTCTCTTTTTGGAAGTTATACTATCAAACTACTTCCCCTTATCGCAGTAGCCAACATCCATTCAAAAGGGCAACTTTGCAGAATAGGTTTTTAAAAAAACTTGAGAAATATAAATCGGTTTTTTCCAGAGAGAGAGAGAGAGAGAAAAGGAGACTTTCATCTGTTATCCCGGACTTAGATAAAAGGGTGTAACCGTCTTGTCTATCCCCTGGCAACACCAAACGAAATATTAAGTTCGAGCTCTGCAGTTTTACTGTATGCTTCCTGTCAGTTTTATATGTATAATCGACTCAGCGAATACTCAGCAGTCATCTCTATGGCAACTAGAGCGTCCCGCTCCATGTACCCTGACTGTAGCTTTTTGCAGTATGTGTAGTGTATTTAGGGTTACTGTGACTGTTTTTGTATCTTTTCGTTTGCTAGCGATCTTATGTCTCCCGGGATGGATTTTTGTACTGCGCGTTATGGCATCTCATGAAAGTTAAAGAGCCCCGATTATTGTCTATTTCGATGATAAAGCATTTTCTCTCTCTACACAAACACACACACACACACACACACACACACACAATAATTTTTAATAAGACAATTTTGTGACACAGTGGTCTCAAAACTGTACGTCCTTGAAAAACTCTATTTCGAAAATGTGACAGGTTCGCAATACTGAATGATTTATTGAATTAGCTATTAAAGATTCAACTAGACAGCAATACTTATTGGTAATAAACTTAGTAATAAGTATTAATGCAAAATTATTTCGTGAATTAGCTTCTAAAAATCCCACTAGATAGCAATACTTACTTAGTAACGAAGTTTAGTTTTGATATTGACACCGGTAGCAGCACCTATAGGCATATGCCTACCTAACTTGCCAGCTGTTTCTTCTGATTTTACTTTCTCTTACTCCTAATGAATTACTTGGTGAGCATTTACCAGATTTTATTCTTATAAACGTGACTGCATACTCTCTCTGAATACAGCGTCTGGATTTGTGTTCAGTGGAATGTATATTCTCTGTTTTTAATCTTAAAATTCGGAATAAAGTATGTCTATTTTTTTCAGGTGGGCTTAAAATCCAAGTAGCAAATTAGGTAGTCAGAGGGCAAAAGCACACACTTCACTGTTAATATTGATCTAATATAAAATTTAGCAGACTTGAAATGGAGACCTTCCAGTAACAAGTCAGTGCCTATAGTTACTCACCAATATTTACTACAAACAGTTGACGTTATGTGTATATATGATATATTCATACACCCAATGCCTTGGTTATAGTTTTAATTTCTTTTATTACTTTCCTATCTGTTCTCGCCAGTGGCTCAAATTATCGAATATCGTAATTTTTCAATTATCGAATTATTTAATTTTAATCAGAATTAAATTTATGCTTATAATGGACTTAATCATTAAAATCTTGAACGCTGACTTCCTCGTACGACTTCACCAGCAACTAAGTTAACACTCTCATGAGTTTCTCTTCGATTTATACAATTATAATTAAGCAATAAACTTGTGAGGGTTGGCCAAAGGGAAAACAACAAATGAATCTTTTATACGTTTCGATAATTTTATTAATCTTCATTTATTACTGGAAACATTTGGGGAATTATACATTGTTTTCACTTGTCTGAATTTCACTGGAATATCTATTTACAATGGCCGGCAAACAAAAATTAATTCGCGACAATAATAAACTGACCAATTTGCTTCAAACGTAGAATGTTTTTTAAAAGTTTGTTATTGTCTTTAAGTTAGTATTTGATGAGGATAGAAAATATTAGTATGATACTGTTATTGGAGAATGTATTACAAAATTATATTTATATATAGTCCCGGAATTATCTCACCAAGTAATAGTAGGATATGATTTATAAAGAGAAATGTAGTAGAGATAAATATAAATACAGGGAGTATGGCAATCAAATCGGAAAATGGGGAACTAATTAATATTCCAATAATAGATACGGTTCAAGACAAAATAAAATCGTGCGAAATTAAACTTAGTCAGTTAGTGTACCAAGAATTAAATGACAAACAAAAAATAAATGTTGCAGAAAAAATAAAGGAAATTAAAACGACTTGTTCTTTTCTTCCCAGTGAGGCAGTAAATAATCTAGAAAGTATACTAAATAAGCATAAAATAAATTTCAGTGGTCAAATTAAAAATTATTACTATCGTTTAAACGTAAACAACCAAGATCCGTATTTTCGCAAAACCTATCCAATACCTCATCATAAAAAAGAATTGATTAGAGGTGAAATCGAGAAACTCATGAAGGAAAATGTTATTGAAAGGGGAAATAATGCATTCATAAACCGTATTGTAGTTGTATCAAAAAAGAATGGTAAAAGTACCCATGATACCCTGTGGGAGAATACTAGAAATAAATGTATTAACAAAAATAGTAATAGTGCTGGTTTGTAACAAAAAGATCTTAAAAATTGAATAATATGGTTAGAAAAAATATTAGTGTCTTAGGTGAAGCTAATGCAGAAAAATTCAAAATAAATCATACTTTGTACAAATTTAATATCGGAGATTGGGTTTTAGTGAAGTCTCTACAAACATTGAATCAGCCTTCAAACCAGGCGACTAAATTCATGCCACTATATGAGGGACCATTTGTAATAATTAAACAATACGGCGAAGGTACTTCTTTGCTTCCAAAACCGGAAGGGGTTCTAAATAGTCAAGTGTATAACGGTATCCTAAAAAAAAAAATTATAATGGGGAAATTTCACAGTTAAACCTTATGTTAAAGAAGAAAATAATTTAAATGAAATTATAAATTTCATGAAAAGATTTCAGCCTTTTAAGTTCACACAAATAGGGGAGCAGTTTCCGGGAACGGTCTGGGTCCTGTCTGCATAGTGTGGTCATTCATACAGTATATCTCGGTGCCGTAATATTGAGTTGGATTATGAACATTGGTGAGGATGTAATACCAATGGAAATACATACAATGTTCTGTTTTTTTTTGTTTTTTTTTGTACATGTAGGAATTATATTTAAATCTTATATTCCTTTGTTGTTTAGTTGTGTTGGAGAAGACAAAAATGTTAGGTTTTGTGGGTTTAAAAGGTTTTACATATTCTAACAGTTTGCTGTGTTATAGCCAATGCAGGTCTGTTTCTGCCTTGCGTATCTTTCTACTGTTTCAAAAACAAAAAAAATTCTGACGGGTATCAAGGACTATAAACATGCCAATCAAAAAATCTAGAAAGTACAAACATACTTTTACTGGGCAAGCAATTCAATTTCCTTTAGCAGGAATAGAACAGCGTTTAGAAACCAGATGTTCAAGAATGAGAGTGGAATCAAGCGGTCCCCCTGTTATCAAGAAATTTGTACATGGGGAATATACCCCGATTCGACTAATAATCTTTGACAATGTATTAACATCATATATAGCTGAAGATGTTGCTAAATTAAAGAAAGGATTACAATTTGTTTTACGAATCATGGTATCCTCAGACATGCCCAAGTCGGAAGGTTGAAACCCAGATCTTTTTTACCAAATTGTCGGTCGAAATATTAATTTCATTTATTTGCATTTTTGACAATGGACTGGGTGGAGGATGTTTTTGGTTTTCTGTGGAGTTGCAATGACTATAATGAAACTATAAGTGCTATTTGATACTTCAGTGCTAACTTAGATATCATCATGTAGCGTTAAGGAGTGATTATTAAAAAACATTATTCCGAATATTTCGAACCTTTATGGAGTATTAAGTTTGAACTTCCTGCGAACTTTTGTTTTGGTCATGTCCTTGCAGTCACATAAAGCGTTTCACTAAAAATATTTTTTTATTATCCAGGGAACTTCAACAAATGTGAGAAAGTAAAAACAAATCAATTTCGAAAATTTCAATAAACAGGCAGATTTTTTAGAAGATAAAAAGTCTGTCAGAATTGGTTTAAATAGGCTCACCTCCACCTCCTCCTATCACCTCCAAAATGTATAACTACTGTTTAATTGAAAAGGGAGTTAGCTGATCATAATTAACGAATATAATTTTCTATGCTTGGTGTTTAGTAACGATTGAGAATTAGAAAGTATTCAGCATTTCACTTCTGTTTGATAGAGCTCTCTATTAACAATATAAATAAGTAGTTAAGATTCAATGGAGTACCACTAGATTGCACTGCGTGACAATGAACAAAAAGCCACGTTGTTTTAGAACTAGTGCGGCTGTTAGAGTTGCCGCCGGTGTTGTACAGTAAGTGTTACGAGCAATGTCAGACTCGGCTTTCAGTTCGCCAGCCAGGAGTGTCCGTTCCGGCCATGATTCTGGAGGATCAGACACTGAGGACAGTACGCTAGATCCAGATTTAATTGTTATCACTTCATATCTTAAATACAGGGACGCCAAACGGGTATGTAACATTTGTCAGCGATAACATGAATTAAGTCTATTTCTATCCTCTGACGCCTCAATACAAATGTATAACTAACATTTGATATTTGTTAATTTCATTTTACGAAACGGCGACATTTTTGTTCCTTTTTTTTTTACAACTGGATGAGGAAGTATTGTGAACGTATCAAACTTTCGAAATTCAATTTTTACCGGAAAAATGTTTTAAGATTCCCTGAATCCGAAATACTGGTTTTAAAAAATTATCCTGTGAATACGTTTGTATGTATTTAAACAGCATAATTCAATAACGAAAAATTCAGGAAACCCAAATTGATATTCCTTGTGTGGTTATATGATATTCCTTGGGCTTTCCGACAAAAAGTTTTGGTCCAATTCCCTAAAGGACTATTTTACTGAGGATATTTTTCATTTCTTCATTATAATTTTGACTTTCTCAAAAAACGATAGTACACACATGTTAGTAAGTGTATCACATTTATTTGAAATTAAAGTGGAAAATTATTTTGCAAAAGGGAAAAGAGTAAATTTAGACATCCTTGTAAAGTGTTTTTTAATATGCCTGATTTTCTCGAGAACCATGCAAACGGGTTTCGTTACGCTTAGTATCCACCAAGTATATATATAGGCTAATTAATTTTATTTAGTTTTGAACGAAGTGTGGTGTGCGCGCGTATGCACGTGTGTGTGTTTGTATGTGTATGGTGTGTGTGTGAAGAAAGTATTTCAGTAAAGGAAATTCAGAAAGTAAACTTCAGACACCACCGGAATTCCGACTTCATGTTGCAATGGTGTTTTGCTTCAGTTTTCGCGATTTTTTTGAAAACGGCTGTAAGAATCTTCTTCAACTTGATCTATTAACTACAGATACATGAAGCCCTATTAACCATATTCGAAATATTTTTCCGTGAAAATGTATTTAGGTAAGTTGCTCGTTGAAAATGTATTTAGATAAGTTCGCTATGGCTTCACACTTTTTCTAATTTGTCATTTCATATATAATTTCGGTTCTGGAGCTTCTATAATTTAAAAGCAACTAGACACTTATTGTAAATTACAAAATAAGAACATCCAATTATTTGCGTGGTGAAAATTGTAAGATAGGAAAGTTGTATGATTGCTTGATACCGATTTATTAAGGAATTATAATTTGAATTATTCACTCGAATGGAGATTAGTTAATGATAGCGCGTTGGACTGACCCGCGAAAGTACCAGTGCGACCTTAGATGCTCTCGTCCTGGAAGCTTCATTGTCCGAGTATGGGCTGTATCTATAAGGACAAAACACTGCCCTGAGAAGTCTCCGCTCGCCGATTACCATAAATGTTGACGCTCCATAACAAAAACATTGACTTAATTGATAGCAACTTTAGGCGCTATTACGCTATTTTCAGATGAGTAATCGCGTATAAAACAAAATTATTGTTGGATGCAAATGACATTATTTTCCACAGGTCATATAGAAATTTTAAAATTTTCTGAATTCATATTTAAACAAACAAGGAACATCATTCTTGAAACAAATTGTCTAAAGTTAGTGCAAAAAAAATCACAATTATTGCACTTAAACTGCTAAACTGTAATAGCGCTTAAACAGCTGTAAATTTATTATTCATGATGTATGAACAATAATGGTAAATAGATGCAATTAGGAGGACATTTAATTGAACATAACAACATAGGCATGTCACTCAGGATGACTGAATATGGTTAATATTTATGCATTTAGTAATATCATCCGATTGTTAATTAATAACTCGCTGATCAATTTGTTAATTTACATCTTGAATTTTATATTGAGTTTCCCTTTAGGATGAAGTAAAATATATGGAGAGTTTGGTCATAAAGTGTGATCTGTGGCTCTCCCGTATGGATTTGTACAGCCATGGTACTAAGTGTACCATGTATAGGTGTGTATAATTGTATGTTGTGTTGAGCTAGAGTGCGGCTTGTGTGAGTGATTGTTACTTCAAGCCTTAAGTAGTTTTTTAACTACTGCTATAGTAATCTCGGCGCTGCTGTGGTTATACTAGCCAAATAACCAGAGCAACAACACTGTACAATGTTAGCCTGAACACTGTATATTACACTCAGGAGATCGCTAGTGGTGGTCGATAGATGCAACTAAGGTTTAGCGTGCTCATTGGCAAGCTCTAGTGGCCCACTACCACGCACTTCCAATTTTGTACACATATAGACGACTACATTCAATGTATAAACACAGACGCCGGACAGAAGCACAGAAGGTCGCAGTAGCGAGTGCCTCTCCAGCCATCTCCCACCAAACATGTAGAATTTTTATTTTTCAAAATAATTGTTAATGCCAACATAAATAATAATAAACTCTGTCAAACCCATTATTAATAAATAATGCTTCACTTAACATTTTGGAGTTTTCTATCGATCTGTTTTGCTGCCGATGCAAAAAGAACCCAACGAATTTCACGAGACATGAATCCACTTTTGTATTTTGTTCAGCGGCGCTTGGTTCAAATTGAAGTGCTTTCATTAAAATAAGGGGCATCTGCTAAACTATTATTAGTGCAAAAAATTATGTAAATTACAATTATAAACGGATTTAATTTTGGAAATTGAAGGGAAGTGTTGGGGCATCATTTCCGAATATTTAAATAAAGGTTGCTAGAGGTTCAACTACTGATCTATTTAGTAGGGAACTGTGTGACATGAGTGACAGTGAGAAGAGAAATTGAACGATGCCGACTGAGACTCGCGAGGGCCTTACTCTGACCGGATGTGTTCGTCACAATAAACCTTTATAAAGTGCAACAGCGGTCTAATGAGAGATCGTCAAGACATAATAATCCTTGTCCGACATTTCCACATCTCCACCATATTGGCTCTCTACCAAATTTTAATGCTAATCCTGCCTTGTCTTTCCCTATTTTGATAATTTTTCTAATTATATCAATATCTCAGTAAATATGATTGTTTTCTTTAGTTTTATTTTCGTCTTGTATAGGAGACACATTTTCAATTAAAAAAAAGAGGGAAAAACAATTACTTTTAAACCCTGACACGGCTTTCACCTTACCATTATCACAATACTAATCGATTCATTTTCTTCAAACTTGGCATTTTTGTTAAAAGTTTCTTTGGCTCTGGCGTCATAGTTGGTGGGGATATTAGTAGATATGAGCGCTCTCTGTCTCCCTCCAATTTAATTCAAGTTAGGATACGCTTAGCTAGCGGAACCTTAAATTTATTGTTGTTAAAGTTTGGAATATCTCTGATGCTTTCCAGCTCAGCGGAACCAACCACAACAACAATTCTCTAAAATGTTTCAAATAAAAGTGATAGGTTGTACTGCACACTTAGCACTCCAAGTTTAAAAAAAATTTTTGGAGACATTTTCGGGAAATTCTATTTGCATTTCCGGTTAATCTATTTTTTTTTCAAACTTGGAACTGCAACGCATTTACTGTCTTTAGAATGAAATCGTTGCTAGCATATTGTATGGCATTAAAGGGCCCCTAGAGGAATGTCTAACTTTCCGAATCCCGCCATCCTCAACGCCTTCAATATCTGGAAAAAAGTTTTAAATACAAACAATCTCAAAAATCCCCTTAAACTGAACTTCTGAAAAATATTTCTGCTACAAGTGATAGACTGACTTTTATCTACAGTGTATATTCAGAGTTTAAAGGAAATCGTTGTAAGAATACTGCAAAAAACAGCAATATCTATTCTATAAAGAGTTACTTCCGCTTGATTGAGTTTCACCAAAATGTTATTGTCAGGTTTCCTGGTAGCACCTAGGCGAAATATCAAGTTTGAACTTTTGTGATTTTGTCGTTTTGAAGTTTTGAAAATGTGGCAAGAATGCAATACTTTTTCTTAAAGTAGTCAGAGAAAGTAAAAATACTGCTAAATAAAGAAAAAAACGCGATTACATTGCGCAAGTGCACATTTTTATCTTTTAAAATTGTCTCTAGATAATTTGTAAAAATTAAATAACAATGTTGTAACTGTAGGTGAGCTTGCTGTAGGTGTAGATTGCAGTTACCAGTTTTACTGACTGCCTTGCACTATACTTCAGTTTTATTATCTGGCTGGCTGCAATTTACACTAAACATTTAATGACTTCAAGACCTTAATTCATATTATTAAGATATTTATTTTAAGAACACTTTAATTTCTCCGACTGCTGTAAGTGGAACTACGGCGATCGTAATCAATTGTAGAAATTCACTATTCGTCCGAAATACATATTTCAGAATGAAAAAGAAAATTTTTTAGGGACAATCTGCTGTGTGTTGGGAAACCAAATATCTCAAAAAGGAAAAATCGCGGGAATCCCAAACATGACATTCCGTCAGGTGCCATAATTGTATCTGACACGGTTAGTCAAAATCCTTCAACCGGAAGTGAAAAATACAATTTTTTTTTTTAATTATCAACAGCTCTAACAATTTCCTTGACATCAATGCTAATTATCCGGGTTCGAGTCCAGCTGTGCTACCCTTAGATTTTTTCTTCCTAGGAGCCTCTACAGCTCACTGTCCGGTGATGAACAGTGTTGTCTGTAACGAGAGAACACTGTCCGGAGGCCGGCAGTGCACTGAGAAAACTCCGGGCGCCAATTACCATAGATGTTGACGCGGCTCAAATTGAAAAAAAAAAAAGAAGCTAATTGCGAGTGTATAAGTAGTACGTATATATACGTTTAATTTTATTAAATAATTTTCAGGCCTCAGGAAGTTCTGTGTGTATCACTTAGGCTTTACTTTAAGCTACCGTTATAAGTTCTGCAGGGAGGCTTCCAGAGGGAGCCCGACAACGTAATCACATGATAAATCTTACGCTCCAAACATCAGCACTGTAATCCCTACCACCTATATATGTAAGACCAACTAAACCTTTAATCTAATTTGCTGGTTTAATGGAAATCTGTCTCTTTGAATTGTAATAATTGGCAGTAAGATTAAGTGTTTCATACCAGATTTTCTTCTAATATTGCATGCGTGCAGTACATTATTATTATGGGTGTAATAATTTAGTAAAGTGTATCTGTATTTATTATCAGTAGAAATTGGTTTTGTAGTTGTGATGTTGAAGACCATTTGGCCGGTCAGAAAGTTAACTACCCCTACAACAACTGGAGGGGAAGCGTTCCGAACGCCCCTCCCCGCACACCACTCTGCTCCTGTAATCTTAGAAAACTTTCAAGTTGTTGAGCCCATTTACCCAACAACCACTTTCTACTAAAAACTTTGCGCGCCCGTTCACTCGGTTAGCTGGTGGAGGGAGCAATGACCAGAGGGGTACCGTATATACAGTTCAGGTGATTGCGGAGGTCACGCGATCATTCTGTCCCTGGCTGGCTGGTTCAATCGCTTTGTAATTGAACCTGCCGATAATTCCAACCCAACCGTATAATTCGGCAGTTACATTCTACCGCTGCCTACAGTGGTATCATAGAGGCATAAAAATAAATAAGGCCGGAAAATTGAGTATCGAATAATAGGAGTGAATAGATAAAGGAAAACTATTTTTCACCTTGAAATATTAATCTCCGTTTACTTTTTCTTTCTGCTTTAGAGGAAGTATTGCAATCGTGCAAATATTCAAAATTTATTTTTGAGCGAAAATGCATTATTTTTTCTGTAGTTTTCTCTAAGATTTTCCCTAAACTTCCTTCTGGGAAAGACGTTCCCATAGAGACGTATCCCATTAAAGGTATTTCTTTCATTTAAAATATTTTCCAACTTATATTTGATGCGTTGTGCAGAACCGTAATTACGTATAAATATAGTTTCATTACACGCGTGTTGGAATTCCAAGTTTTGAAGAAAATTCGGTAAACCGGAAACTAGATTTCTGAGATTTTCTAAAAGCTATCAATACCATCTGCGCATATATTTTTATTTGTATTGTTCAACAGTTGGGCATTTCACAGAGATTTTGAAATGTAATAAAGTCATTCGTTCCCATGCATCTGCAAGGGAAGATGAGTGGACAAAGTCAAAAATCAATAATTCTATGTCATAAATTCAATAAACCCAAAACTTCAATAAAGAAATCGATTTAATCAATTCATGAGCCTAATAAGATTTTATGCAGACGGACACAAACTAGACTAGAAAGATCTAGTCAATCCCCAGCCGTGTCTGCACAGATACGTCCAACATCTCCGTATTCCGTCGACCATCAACTCCTCGCCTAGGCTGCACGGTTGACATAAAATTAATATTGAGTTTTCAATTCATTATGCGAGAATGCTTCTATCATGGTATATATTATATTTCTGTATGTCTGTGAAATGCTCAACTTCCACATCTTGCCAACTGCTTTCTGACCACTCTTCTAAACATCTTCCCTTAAAGATTTGCTTTCAAATATTTAGATTTTAACCTGAAGCATCGATATCCTTTCAAAGCCGTCCGGTGCTTTCTGATATAATAAATCTAATTAGATTTTTATTTTTTTATTCACTTAGCAATTTTACTTCCAAAATCCTTATGCTTCCGCGACTCGAGATCTTAGTTGGTGGCTTCCTTATCTAAGTTTACTGAATTCTTCTAGATCGTCTTGTGCTTAACTCAACGTTCGACAAATAAGTGAATGTTTTTGATAGAATGAATTTGGCTTAACATAGAGCACATTAAAACGCTTGCAGGAAGGCTTTATAGATCTTGATTTGCTGAATGCTAATTATGTTGGGGGAATCGCCTTGAAGCCATTGCCACGGCAATAAAATGCCCACAGTTGGATCTGTCTCGAAGGTTTCGGTCAAATTCTCCGAACCAGATTCTCAACTGATCTTTCAAAAGTTTCATAGATTAAAATCATCATACAATCATCTAATACTAGCTGCTGTAAATTTGTGATTATATCGGTCGAGATCTAAATTTATTAGAAATGTATTTGAAGACCACGGTTAATGTGAAGTGTTTGAACGCATTAAATAGTGCAGGCCAAGAAGGCCATCTCCCACAGACCTGATATATTATGTGCTCCCACTGCAGCTACTATCAAGTCTTTAAGTGGTCACCACTGACAGTGGTCTGTCTAAAGGCAGTGGCTCTATAACGCACCGCAAAAATATGATGCAAAATAATCAATAACTCGCTTACTGCAATTCATATAGTTCTGAATGACAGATTTCCTTAAAAGTTACGGTGGCGGAACGTTAGTTGTCCTGTTCGGAACTACAGAGGGAAACTTAACGTCTCACCTAAAAAAATTTTGGAACCCTTTGCTAAAATATCGCTATAACCGGAAATCTCATTCAGTAAAGTTATACTTCCGGTTAATCTATTTTATTATTCAAAGTTGGATTTTTGAATTTATTTCATTGTCCTAATTGTTATTTCGAAATATCTTACGGACATCACTCACCTATAAACCATACAAAATATATCAATGTAAACAATATTTATGTTTGGCCGTTGTTAATCAAACAAGCAAAAAATTAATTGACAGGGGCCAAAGTAGAAACTTTTTATTTTTAAAAGTTTATTCGACTTTTCGGACACCTTTAAATATTGAACATTTATTTCTCCATTCGTCCTTAACAGTTTCTGAGGAAGGACACCAAAGGTCCGAAACGTCGAATAAACTTTTGAAAATAAAAAGTTTCATCTTTGGCCCCAACCAATTAATTTTTTGCTTGTTTCATACAAAATATATTTTACTGGAAAAAGGTTTCAAATAAAAGTGATAGGCTTATAGGTAGGTTATAGGCTTATAGGTAGGTTATAGGCTTATAGAGAGGTTATTGGCTTATAGGTGTGTTTTAAAAAAATCGTGGGGCCTTTCGGGAAAATCAAGAAAAACTTAATAACGATTTAGTAAAGTCTACTAAATTAGATTTAATCAGATGTATCTGTTAGATGACTCATCGGCCAGGGGGTATCAAAGGAAAACACCAAAAATTTTTTGAGTGTTTTTTATAAATATGCCTTCTTCAGGGGCTATCTTAGAATGGAAAAATTTTGTATATCTTATCACATGTTTGAAGAAGGCAAACAATGTTTGCCGAAACGTCGGGGTATTAATAAAAAACACTCAAAAAAATTTTTGGTGTTTCCTTTGATACCCCCTGGCCGATCAGCCATCTAACATCTGATCATTTCTAACGGCCAACAGTTCTACAAATTGATAAATTAGATATAGTAAAGCACTTAAATTAGAATTAGTGAAACACTAAATTTTTGTTTGTTTGTTGACAGATTTTGAAGAAAACCTTCTTGTCGTAAGACATGGTGGTACTTAAACCATGTATCAACTTTAACGTTTCAGCGTTTTTCTGTTTTTAAATTTGGAACTACACACACACACACACACACACACACACACACACATACACACCATTTGCTAAAAACCAAATTTTGGACTCAAGGGACCTCAAAACGGATATTTCCAGTGAATACTCGGTATCGAAAATTTGACACGATTACAATACTTCCTCTTACTAGGAGTAAGAGAAAGTAAAAATTGATATATGTAACGTAGTCTCAAGAAACAGATGTAATTAATATATTTATAATTTAGCTTATTTGATGAATATGTATTACTTTCTCTTGCTCATAGTAAGAGGAAGTCTTATAATCAAATCATATTTTCGATATCCAGTTTTCACTGGAAATGCACGTTTTGAGTACCCTGACTCCAAAAAGCGGTTTTTAGAAAGTGGTCTGCGTATGTGTGTATGTGTGTCGGGTAAGTATGTGAACAGCCTAGCTCAAAAACGGAAAATTGCAGAAAGTTCAAACTTGATATTCCGTTTAGGTATCACTATGGGATCCGACAGTAAGTTACCTGTCAAAATTGCTCAACCGGAAGTATCACTTTACTAAATGAATTTTTCTGCGACTTTCTTTTAACTTACCATATCAACACATACAAAGATCTACAACTTTTATTTTAAACGTTTCTCCTGGAAAATTCTTTTAAGGGGCACTTTTGGGGGATAGGTGGGGTTAGGTTTTCCTCTAAAGTGCTATTTCAGTTTATTACATAATTCTATCATCTAAATAATACTAATTGCAATTAAATATGTTGTTGAAATTACGAGTTTGAAGAAAATCGAATGTCCGAAAATGCGTTTTTACGGAAAAGTGTTTTTCAGTTTTTTGTTATTTGTCTAAAACTGCTCCTACGATTTTCTTTAAACTTGGAAGGTGAGCTACACACATAAAGAGCTGCAACTTTTATTTGAAACATTTCTCCGGGTAAAGTCATTTAAGGGGGCTTTTGGGGGAGGGATGAGGTTATGATTTCCTCTAAAGTGTTATCTTTTTATTATACAATTCTGCGATCTAAACAAAATTGATTAGAAATAAATAGATTGCCAAAATTTCAAGTTTCATGAAAATTAATAAACCGTAAATTCCTTTTTTACTGAACAGTTTTACAGTTTTTACAATTCTCTCCATAAAATCTCCTACGAATTTCATTAAATTTGGTGTACAAACTGCAACACAATCATCGATTCCAATTTTGTAAACTGCAGTAAAAGAAACTTGTATGAGTGCGCACCGGAAGTGCGCTTTTACTGAACATTTTTTCAGTTTTCGACGAACTGCAGCGAATTTCATCAAATTTGGTACACAAACTCTAAAATTTTTCAATTACAATTTTGAAAACTAGAGTAAGAGAAGGTTGTGTGATTGTTTCACACTACATTTTTTTTTAGTTAATGAAATGAATCGTATACATTAACATATTGTTTTTTATACTAACATTACATAATTCCTTTTTTCGGTTTTTTCTGTGTGTGTGATGAGTGTACGTATGTGCTTTTTTCATTTATGGCGCGTCAACATGTATAGTCATTTGCGTCCGGAGCTTCTCAGTGCACTGTCGGCCTCCGGACAGTGTTCTCTCGCTAAAGACAACACTGTCGAGAGGCTCTTAGGAAGAGAAAATCCAAGTGTAGCACGGATAGACTTGAACCCGGGATCTCCACGTTCAAGGCGCTCCTAATCCCTTCCCGCACGTGCTTTTGCGATGTTGCCACTTTGACTTTAAACTGTTTTAGTATACGTTATATATATATATATATATAGATGTGTGTGTGTTTGTTATGAAAAGCGTAAAAATCGAAAGAAGCTCAAGCCTATCTCGTTGGGTATTGGCAGGGGATCTGATGGAGGTTATCGGTCAAAATCACGACTTTACTCAGTAGCTTTTTCAGTTTTGGCGACTTTTTCGAAAATGATTCTAACGATTTTCTTTAAGCTTCTTTTACTCACTGCATTCAGATAGGTCTGTCTATCACTTTTAGAAACATTTTCTGTGGAAACTGATGGTAGATGATTTTGCTGAGGGTGTCGTTAGGCCTCCCTCTGGAGGGCCATTCGGTTCTATATTGTTCTATATACGGTTATATAATGTGGCTGCAAATTAAATAAGTTGCTAAAATTACGAGTTTTAAAAGAAAATCGCTTGAATGAAAGAATATCTTGAACAGTTTTTTAAACTCTTTCCAATTATCTTGATATTAGCGGGCATTATTAAGCTCACTAAGACCGAGCACATTTATTTGAAATCATTTTGCTAGAAAATTGATTTTATGTAGTTTTTAGGGGCGTTTGACGACACGCTCTGAACTGCAGCTTCTCACAGGTCTGTAATGTTCAAGACAATTAAATATTTAGTCAATATTCCAAATTTAAATAGAATTTGTCATTGAAACTATGACAGTGTCACAACATAAGTAAATTATGTTGTGTGTGTGTGTTTTACACATTAGATTTTTTTTTTTGTTTAAATAGGAAATTATATGATCATGATTGAAGCGGTTGTGGCACCGCATTGTCAGTATATGGCATATAACAAGTGAGACAGCTGTGTTGAAATGTTGGCATCACTGCCAACCCCGCCAATGATGGCAACAGAATATCAAATAGGCTTGACATATAGTCTACATCCACCTTATACATATGAATACAGTTGCCATATAAACTCCCACTTCTTCCCTTATTTACTGAGATGGCAAAACAAAATGAGAAAATTTTCCTTTTCTTTTTAAAAAAAAATCTTTTTCTAGCACCAAAAACAAAACAATTTTAGAATATGAACTTTGTGCACCCTAGCTGGTGGAGTTCATACTTGATAGTTTTAAAGCATAATGTGACTGCATTGTGTGGTACCTCCCTGTACCAGCTCTCAGCATAATTTTTAAACTTAAAACCTCCATTTTCCTGGAAAAATGCTTCATATAACAGTAATGTTTGTATCGGGTTATAAATTTATATAGGTTCCCATGCCCTTGAGACAGTTGACGAGTGAAGTATAGCACAATTCTCTCTGCAAATTTTTACTTTTTTTTCTATAGTTTTTTTTCATCATTTAAATTTTTTTTTGTACAGAGATTCATTTTTTGTTTCTCTTTATTATGGTGTAAATAGTTTTGTTTAATTAATTCGTTATGTAGTGTAAATACTGTAAATAGTTATAAATAATAGTTTAGTTGTTTAGTGCAGAACAGTTGTACTGTGAAGAGTGGGGAGTATTAGACTTCAGCTACTATTGTAAGGCGAGCCAATCACTAATTACATATCTAGTGCTCTTGGAAGTACTGAGTGGAGGGAGTTCTTCCCTTCCACTCCTCTACTTTACTTCAGTACTGCCCGAGTAGGGCCATGAGTACTTAAGGGAGGTTTGAGGCTATTCTTCAGACAGACTCTGCCAGCGCGAACACCACAGTTATGGATGCCTCTGCACATAATACTGTATTAGAGTCAGACACCTCAGAAACATCGATGAGACCTCCATCTATGACAACTAGGAGAAAAAGGTCGTACAAAAAAAGCACCGAATTAACTATTTCTCCAAAAAACAAAATTAAAAAGGGCACTAAAGCGAATTCGGACTCAGACAGTGCATCGATGATAAATTCAGCTACGACCCGTCCTTCAACTTCGACTAACTTCAATAATAATAATAATACAGCAACGAAGAATGCCCCAAAACCTCCTCCAATTATGATAAATAACTTGAGAAGTTATGTTGATCTCTGCCGCCAATTAACTGCCATTATTGGTAATGAAAATTTTTACTGTCGGTCGAGAATGAATGACCTCTTGGTATATCCAAACGACAGCGACAGCTACAGAAAAGCAATTAAATATCTTCAAGAACACGAATTTGACTTCCATTGTTGCCAATTAAATGAAGATAAATGCTATCGGGTTATAATTAGAGGCCTACATCAATCTACCCCAGCAGATGAATTAAAAAGAGAACTACAAAATAAGCAATTTCAGGTACTACGAGTGCACCCAGTCCTGCATCCGAGAACCAGAGCACCACTCCCTCTCTTCTTTGTCGACTTGGCTAAAAATAAAAACAACAGTGGTATTTTCAAATTACAATACGTGTTATATACAAAAATCACTGTGGAAGAGCTCCGAAGAAGAACAAATATAGCGCAGTGTGTCAGATGTCAAGAGTATGGGCACACACGTACTTACTGCCACCATCCTTATAAATGTGTGCGATGTGCTGGACCTCACCCTTCCGCTGAATGCCCAAGGCCATTAAACATGCCGGCCACATGCGCCCAGTGTGGTGGAGCGCATCCCGCCAGTTATAAAGGCTGCATCACACATCGCGAGCTGAAAAAACAGCGATACATGAAACAAATTACTGCCCAACAGTTAAACCACGAAAATCAGGCTGTGTTTAGGACACCCCCATCAATGCGAATCCCCCCAGCGTACTTCATCACAACCACTTTTACCGCCAAAACGAGCAACCAGTGAAAACCTCAACCCGGCAGTTCCAGTATCAACCAACCTAGGCTGGAGACAACAATCACGACCAACACCAAGCTATGCCCAAATAGCCAGCGCCACAATCAAACCCAATTCGATTCCCATTCCTCCAATAAATCCTACTCCTACAATCCCTAACACAAATTTTCCCCCGTCTGCTCCTTCAACTGATATCTCCTATCAATTGGCCTCATTTTTAAACGATTTCAAATCCTTAATTACCCCCCTTATATCCCTCCTCACCACCTTGGTATCCCGACTCCTACCAAATACTAATCGATGAATTCCTTGTCCTCAAAACCTCTCACAGTTCTGCTCTGGAACTCAAGCGGATTATTGACACATAAACATGAACTCGAAATACTACTGAATGACAAAAACATTGATATAGCACTTATCACAGAAACTCACTTAACTGACAGACATCATTTTCATATAACTGGATACACTACATACAGGACCGACCACACAGCACAGAGAGCTCAAGGTGGTACTGCTATCCTAGCCTCACATTCCTTACAACACAATCTGCAATCATTACAATCTACTGACTCCTATTAATCAACCTCAATATCCCTCAAGTTTTTTCCTTTCCCTATCACCATATCAGCAGTATACTGTTCCCCTACATTTCCCATTTATTATCCCCAAATGAAATCCTTGTTCCAATCCTTTGGACGCCGATTTATTGCTGGAGGAGATTTCAATGCTAAGCACCCGCAATGGGGTAGTCGACTTGTCAGTTCACATGGCCGCCTTCTTAACAATCTAATCCATACCGAACGTTATTCCTTTATATCCCCTGATCATCCTACATACTGGCCATCAGACCCAAACCGTGCTCCTGATATAGTAGACTTCTTTGTCGCGTCTGGCGTGGGATCCGTTTTCTCATCCGCACAGACCCTAAATGAACTATCCTCTGACCACTCTCCTGTGTTCCTCACCCTGAATATTACACCTATCCTTAAACCCACGAGACCTTGCCTAATACAAAGTCCTGTCAATTGGAACTACTTCAAAATTTTTCTCGAAAACTCATTAAATCTGCAGATGAAGTTGAAAATGCTGTACAACTCCTTACCGACAGTATCCAACAAGCTATCCAACAATCCTCTTCAACCCCCTAAAATCCGTTCCTCTCTTCGTAAACAACAACTTCCTAATCATATCCGTTCCCTGATTGCAGCTAAACGGCGTGTAAGGAGGCTTTGGTAGCGCACCCGATATCCATCCGATAGAAGAACTTTTAACCAATTAACCAATTTCCTGCGTGAACAATTAATATCCTACCGTTCCTCTCAATATGATAAATATTTGCAATCACTTTCCACCGACGACAATTCCCTCTGGTCAGCTACCAGAAAATCCTAAAATACCACACTATCCCTACGCCCATTCGTTCAGAAGATGGATCTTGGGTCAAGTGCGATAAAGAAAAATCCACTTTATTTGCCAATCACTTGGAGAAAACCTTTACACCTCATCCTGACCAAAACAATCCAGCACACATGAATCAAGTCATAGAAAATCTAATTATACCTCATCCTCTAGAACCTCCTCCAAAACCTTTTCATCCTTCCGAAGTGAAATCCCTCATTGATCATATCCCTCTAAAAAAATCCCCAGGGCATGATCTTATTACTTCAGAGATTATCCGCCACCTTCCCCGAAAGGCCATAGTGTTCCTAACCTCAATTTACAACTCTGTATTGCGCACCACTCACTTTCCCATTCAATAGAAATATTCCCTAATTACCCTAATTCCCAAGCCTCATAAAAATCCTAGTGACATATCCTCCTATAGACCGATTAGTCTCCTCCCCGTGCTATCTAAGATCCTCGAAAAACTACTCCTTAAGCGCATTATCCCAATTCTAGAATCCCAAAATATTATTCCTTATCACCAATTTGGTTTCCGCTCCCAGCACTCCACCATACAGCAATGCTTCAGAGTCGTGGACAAAATATCCTCCGCTTTAGAAAAAAAGAGTTTCTGCCTGGGTGCCTTCCTGGACGTAACTCAGGCTTTCGACAGGGTATGGCATCCAGGGCTGTTATATAAACTAAAGCAATTCCTTCCTACCCCATATTACCAAATCCTTCAGTCCTATCTGACGGATCGCTACTTCAGAGTTAGGTGCGGCATTGAGTTCTCCGACATCAAACCCATTCACGCCGGCGTTCCGCAAGGAAGCATCCTTGGCCCTGTCTTATACACGGTATTCACTGCTGATATTCCCACACATCCAGAAACCCTGATCACAACCTATGCAGATGATACTGCAATATTATCTACAAATCCTAATCCTGCTCAAACTTCCTCACATATCTAAGAACACCTTGACCTCATCTCTTCTTGGTGCAAAAAATGGAAAATAAGACTTAATGAAGACTAATGCCAACATATTACTTTCACTTTACGTAGACAAACCTGCCCTCCCGTACATATCAATAACAAAGAAATACCGACTTCCACGCAAGTAAGCTACCTAGGACTGTATTTAGACAGTCGACTTACATGGAACCCTCATACGAGACTGAAAAGACAAGAATTAAATAGACGTTATGGACAACTACGAAGACTGCTTGGACGGAGATCAACCATAAAGGTACAAAACAAACTGACTTTATACAAAACATTGCTGAGACCTGTCTGGACCTACGGAGCTGAACTGTGGGGCTCCGCGAAACAATCCAACATCCAGAGAATCCAATCCTTTCAATCTAAAGTCCTTCGCCATATTGTAAACGCTCCCTATTATGTCTCAAATTCAACTCTCCACAAAGACCTCAATATCCCTTTCGTTAACAAGCTAATTCATACACGCTTCCTTAATTTCCACACTAATCTTCAGATTCATCCCAATCCGACCGCACAAACCCTATCATCTTCCACCCATCCCGACAATCCTCCACGTCGCTTGAAACGACGTTGGCCACGCGACCTCCTAAACACCTAGCTTCCTTTTCATTCCCTGAGAGTTCCAGCATTGGTTGGCTCCTCTCAACATGCCTCTCTGATTGTGGCGTTGAGTCCTAGGGGATTCAGTGCATCACAGTCTGTGACACGAAATTCACATTTACATGATGTATATATGTACAGGTTGTAAATAAATTTAATAAAGGAGAAAAAAAAAAAAAAATAAAAATATAGGTTCCAGCCATTTTACAGAAAATTCAATTTATCACTACCGCAAGCACATAGATAGGTCTTTCACTTTTAGCAGAAACATTTTCAGGAATATTGATTTTAGAGTAGTTCCGGTGAAGCTGATAGCTTCAGCTTCCTTATTAAACGGTGACAATCAGTACGGCGAATGTTCCAACCACCTGGTGAAATAAGTAAACTAATAATTAAGTAAAACTATGATTATTATGAACAAAGTGGCAATAAGGATTGTGAGAATTCCAAGAATAAGAAGTCGTGACAGTGTTTCACACCAGATTGTTCTAAATAGTATTTTTATTGAGGCTGTAATTGGGTCGGGAGGCTGGAACGTGTAGATATTAAGGAGGAGATAATTCCAAAAGAAAAGTAAATAAAGTGACGGATTAACGAGTTACTAAGGACCTTAGGACCTAAGGACCAAACATCACTGGCGGAACGTTAAAACAGTAACTAAGTGGTGAACTGTTTAATCAGACAACGAAGAACTAAGGGCCCGTTTGGCGCCAAATACACTGGAAATAATTTGCCCACGTGTAGGAGGGTATTGTGCACGTGGACGTTAGTAGGGCTTGTGTGTTACCTAGTGGTTGGCTGTATCCTTATGGCCACATATATTTCATTAGAAGCCTTGCGGTCAGCATCCCCTCTTCCTCGTCCTGGAGAACATTCCTTAGAAGAGCGGCCAACCCATTGTTTTATCGTTGTGCACTGCTGCCTCTACAAGCCCTTTTTTTCTAAACTTACCTACTTTTTAATCTTTCTCCAGGTTGTGCAAATTGTGTCTTCCCCTCCACTAAGAATATTATTGCTGTTTATGTCTTCTATTTAATTTAATTATTTTTAATTATATCAACAGAACAATATTTGCCAAACATCCTCAGAGTGGAGCATACGATAATTTAACACCACAATATGAGTATTTGTAAGTTTTTGTTATTTGTTAGTAATTTGTTAGTTTTCTTGTTCTTCTATTTCTTCTGAATGATTTTTCTTTTCAGGCTTGTCCCGAACCAAATATTAAATACTGCCTATAGCTATATCCTGTCGTTTGATTGTAGGGTTTGCTCGGCCCCCTTCAGATGCCGAGGGTCTTCAAATGATGCCTGCTTCATTAGCTTCAAGCAAACTATTGCGCTTGGGCCTCCTACTTCCTCAGACCGCCGGTTGGTCAGACCTTTTCTCAACCGGGCTTTGTCCTGCTATGGCGGAGTTTATTTGCATTTTACTTTCTCCTAATACTATGACAGAAAGTATTGGATGTCCGATTTTCGAGATTCTGCATTCACTACAAATATTTGTTTGAATGTCTCCGGGATACGAAAAAAGTTTTCAGAGAATGTTGTGGTGGGGATGATGTTAACAGAATATTGAAATTCCATTCGAATCTCCGACAAAAGCTATCGATCAAAATCCATCTACCGGGACCTATCTAAACGGAACCTTTGGTGCTTAACTAAACGAATTTTTTAGCCTTCCGCGATTTTCTCGAAAATGCCTTGAAAGGATATTAGTAAACTATATAACATAATATATGTGCATCTATCACTTTCATTTGATACAATTTCAGTTAACATTTTTTTTTTAAGGATGGTTTCTAGAAGTTACACTTTCCACCAAAGTTCAATTTCAGTGTTTTGTACGGTTCTGCCCCTTATATTTTTAATTAACCTTATATATATTGCTAAATTTCTGAACTTGAAGAAAAATTGGTTGAAATGCGAATTTCATGAAAGGGTTTACTGAGATTGTCTCGATGACCGCACCACAACTTTCTTTAAGCTTCTCCAATTACTCATATCTCATTTATTTGAAACCTTTATTCGAGAAAATTGACTTTTATGAGAATTCTGCAGCTCGTAGATTACTCCTCTACAGTGCCATTTCTTGTGCTGCACGTTATACCAATGACAACTATATATTTAGTGAAAAATCCCAGTTTGAACAAGATTGGTCATTTAGAACTAATGAGAATTGTAAGAGAAAGTCGCGTGGGCTTTAAGCCGCAGATTTAAAAAAAAAAAAACTTGGACTTCACTTTGGCAGGCTCAAAACGGAGCCAAAATGTTTTCCAGAGCCTTTTAAACTAGAGAAGGACCCACATTCTCACCTAGGAATTTCTCCCATTGCTTTTCTGAAATTCCTATTGACAACTTTTCTTCAAACTTAAGGATAACATTCTTTTCGGCCATCCCTACCCTGCAATTTGTTGGTTTTCATTCACGCATTTTAATAGTTCCTTCTGTCTCTCAAAGGCACCACCTCCCAATGATGTGATTTTGACCTTCTTTGCCATTCATATTATTTTCAGCAGCCACTTCCTGTTGCGCATGATTAAGTTGCTGCTTGTTGTCCAAGGCTGCCCTCTCTGCCTCATTCATCTTTTCACCTTCCCATGCGATGGGGGTTCATGTAGCAACTTGTAGGGTTTCCTCATTGTTTTCATAGCGAACTCAACCTATCACTTTCTGCAAGACTTCATACATAACTCTCGTCTACAGTTCCTGTTTGGTCTCTTACGTCTTCAAGATGTTTCGTGGTGCACTGGACAGTATTTTCTGGATTATGCCGTCTTTCACACACATAAAGGAGTTGTTCATCCGCCTTGGTTATGGTCCAAGTATTGAACCCAAATGTCAGAATGGGACTGATGGGAGTTCTTGTGAAACCGCAATTTAGTTGCCCTCGTAACCAATCGGCTGCTAATGTACTATTCATAATAGCTGCTAATATTCTTCTTTGGCACGTGAGATCTCGTTGTCAGCCGAAACTAATAAGCTGATATGGACAAACTCTCTTACTCATTCGAATTTGCCAATACAAGTAGAACTGTCGGTATCATGTGAATCGGAAAACAAATACCTAACCTTTCTCCACTTTATGTTGTATCCTTCTGATATTATTTACTAAAACTTGATGACAGATTTAAGCAAGTACATCATGAGTAGGGGGAATGAATCAGTCGAAGGAGAGACTCCAATGTAGACAGTAATGCCGCGATAATTCTTCTATTTTTAGGGCGGGCTTTGGAAGAGACAAAAAACTAAATGAACTACGCTATATTTAGAAAAATGAAGCATCTTCCTTTTTACAACATTTTATATCAGTGCAAGAAAACTACATGAAAAAAGATCCAAATAAACAAATAAATATTAAAATAGAAAGCAGACTCAAACTGGCTCAATAAATCTTTATAGAAGAAGAAGAAGTCTTTATTTACATACAAATTTCACAAAAACTTTACAATACAGAAAAAAATAGAAAATAAAAAAACCATAAAGTTTAATGAAAGAAACTAAAAGTATACAATTAACCTTTAGGAACAAATTAAATCAAATACAAATTATCTCTCATTAGATACATATACATATATCAATTTAATACAATTATATGAATTTAAAGCTGCCTATAAAGACTATTTACTTGGCCAACGGCCGTCAGTAGAGTTTATTATTGGCACTTAAATAAACTAAAATAAACTTGAACAAATTTTTAACAGAAACTTTGCATTTAAAAAACAAAAAAAACAGTTTAAATTTAATTAGCTAACAATAGAAGACGCTGGGCATAAGCCGATTTACAGTAACTAAACATGATATTCCAATTTTTCCCATTTAAATAATCGATTACCTCATTTGTGGAGAGGACAGAGATATTAAAATATTTCTTTCTTATTTCTGCCATCACTGGGCAAATAGCTAGAAAGTGAAGCAAGTCCTCATTTTCATCTCTACCACACAGTTCACAGACTAGATTGGATTTTTTAAAGTGCTTATAATTTAAGCTCAATAAGTCACGTCTTATTTTAAATATCCACCTCATAAAACTAAGCGACTGATCATTATTTATATAACTATCGCTCTCTAAATTAAAGCAAAGTTTATCGTAAAAACTGAAAGAAGTGCTGTTCTCTATTTTAACTTGAAATTGTGAGTACATCTCATTAGAGAGAGCTGTTTTTATTTTGTTGAAACCATTCTTCTACAAATCTATTTCTGCAATATTTTCTAAACTCAAATCTATATTTATATTGTATTTTTCAGAATAGGTTTTAATTTCATTGAACCATGAGAGATTTCTTTTCATTATTTGGCGCGCCAAAATCTTGGGGTATCTGTAGTCCGGGAGCTTTAATACCTTTAATATATAATTATAATGTATTTTCAGGGTGAATAAAAAGATAGGAGGCAGCTTTGTTTCCAGGTAGATAAATGGTGATGGTGTATAAAGGGGGGCTCTAAATAATTTTTTGATAAAGAAATATAACAGTTTTTCTACATCATCATGTCTCTGCCATCCCCACACTTGGGCCGCATAGCTTATTATTGACTTACTTACAGAATTGAAGATACGGATTTTAGCGGAATACACAATATTCTGATTTTCTAAAAATTGATCCCATATAGGATTCAAACTCATTTTAGCTTTTGTCAACTTTTCTTTTAAATGAGTGGTCATAGATAATGTAGGAGTAAGCTTTAAACCCAAATATTTATATACAAATATATTCCCTTACTACCTCAATGGGCTTTGCCTCAAGAAACCAGTTTTCTTTCACAGCCGGCTTGCCACCATTGCGAAAAATCATAATTTTAGATTTCTCCAAATTTATATTTAAGCCCCAAATTTTACAATAACTATGCAAAGAATTTATCATCAGTTGCAATGATAATGGGTCCGACGCGAGGAGCACTAAGTCGTCAGCATATGCTAACAACTTAATTTTACACGTTTCGTTTACATGACACCTCCTCCCAGCCAATCCTCCAGGTCATTGATATACAATGAGAATAAAAGTGGCTTAGCAAGCAACCCTGCCTAACCCCGATTTCCGTGAAAAATTCCTGCGTAAGACCATCAGTACACCATACTGAAGCCGTCGTATCACTTAACAAGCTCTTAATAATAGTTGTAATTTTGGTTGAAAGACCCAATGCATACAATTTGTAAATCAGGGCAAATCTGTCAATTGTATCAAAGGCCGATGAGAAGTCTACAAAGAATGCGTAAACTTTCTGCTTTTTTGTTTGCAATTTAAGTTTGACCAAATTGAATAAACTAAAAATATGATCTATTGTTGAATACGTTGGCCTGAAACCTGCTTGGAATTCTCCAATAATATTATTACTTTCTGCCCATTGTGTCAGTCTTCCTAGAACTAAGCCTGAAAACAGCTTAGTAACCGTGTTTATGAATGATATCCCTCTATAGCTACATGTTTCATTTCTGCTTCCTTTTTTATATAAAGGAAAGATAATAGATTTTTTAAAGGAGTTCGGAACGCTACCCGTTTGAAATAACTGATTAAATAATGATAATAGCCGATTAAAAAGGACCGGCGGCCCATTTTTGTACAATTCATAGGGAATTCTGTCTATGCCAGGCGCTTTATCATCTTTACTATTATTTAGTACAGTTATTAGCTCCTCCAAAGTAAAATCCGCATCCAATGTATCATTAACATAATAGGGTTCAGCGTAAGCTAATCTATTAATAACTTGAAGTGGGTTATGCAACTTCTTAAAATAATTAAACCATTACTCGTTCGAAATGTTACCCACCGCCCACATGTTTTTCCTCTTAAAGACACAGACCATTTCCCAGAATTCCTTACTATTTTTCGTTTCACCTAATCGCCATGCACACCTCATATAATATTCCCTTTTCTTACTCCTACATAATCTCTTATAATCATCAATGAGGCTCAAATATTGCACTTTATCTTTAGCTTCATTTGTTTTTCTATACAGTTTAAGACATCGAAAAGATTCATCTCTTGCCACGGAACATTCTTTGTCAAACCAAGGTTTATTCCAAACAAATGGGGGCTTACTTTTTTCATTATATATTGCTGCTGACTTAATTGCATCCGTCAAGAAACTCACTACATTTTCACAGGAGTCAGTTGTATAATTTACCGAATTTAAATATAGGCTCAGTTTATTTTGGTAGGTACTTTTATTTTGTTTTAACCAATTTAATTTTGGCAAAAGAGGAAGAGTAGAATGAGTACATGGTTTATTATTATTAGCCTCAACAACAAAGGAAGTAATTAGTGGCAGTGATCAGAGAACACTTGAATATCTACCGTAAAGTTATTAATTAAATGAAGTGATTCCAGACTGATACAAGTGTAATCTATCACTGAATTTCCCACTTTACTAATATATGTAAATTCACCCTTCAAATCATTCTTCATTCTCCCATTAAGAATTATGAGGCCCAAATCAAGAAAGAGATCTAACAGTTTATTTCCATTTGCATTAACACAGTTATCTTTGGAGTTTCTGTTAACTGACTCTATATTACAGTTAAGATTTAAATATTTACTGGATAATGTCTGAGATGTCCCCACTCTGCCATTAAAATCTCCCATCAGACAGAAATTAACATTGTACTTTTCAGTTAACACTTGACAAATGCTATTAAATTCTCCAAGCCAATTATTGCAGTTTATGTAAACCGGAAAAATATATACAGTGGATGTCCCTGATTTTAACATTACAGTATATCTGTTTGAAAATTTATAAAAAAAAGAAAAGAACCATTTCCTGAGCTACCTTTTGCTTTTCTTATACCATAAAGCTGGCCACCTGATGCTCTTCCTATAGTTGCTTGTCTTGTGGCAGGAATCCATATTAGTTGGTGATCCTTAAATATGCTTTCATAATTTGTTATATCTGCCTGCTCCACAAAAGTTTCGAATAAGAAGAAAACTTCAAATTTTTGAATAAAAGAAAGAAAATAGGTATTATTTTTCTTGTTATGGAGACCTTTGATATTATATGCCAGAATATCCAAACTGCCAGTTTCATTATTTAACTGCTACATATGTCCTTCAGTTTGTTTATCTTGTTCTTTATTAATACTTCCTGGTATATCACCCGACGAGTGTGACATAAATTTAAATTGTTGAAGTTTTGAATGTGCGAGGGTAATACCTTTTTCCGATTTATTTTTCTTTGAATTGCTCCCCGTTTCCACTTTATTATCAACCAGGGTACCTTCAGTAGGCGGAGAATTGGACAAAAGACGTTTGGCCGATCGTCCAAAATTATAATTATTAACATTAGACGCATTTCTGTCCTTTATAATTAATTTATCATACTTAAGTACAGCGTATTTTCCCGATTTCGGGCTTCAAAAAGTTTAGGGAGCAGCAATTTTCTGGTATGCAGCACATCTCTTGGAAAATCCTCAGCTAATTTTATTTGAGTACCCTTTAATTCCTTTAATTTGGGACTATTTTTTAATAAAAGTAATTTAGTACGCATTTGCGTAAAACCTATTAAAATAGGACGAGCTTTGTTATTACCTCGTACACCTAATCTGATGAAGTCAAAATGTGTACTATTTAAATTTAAGTTTAATTTTTCATTTAGAGTAGAACAGACAAAATCTTCCAGGTCCCAGTAGTTACTAAACTCATTTGTAATACCAAATAGTATTAAATTTCGTTGACGCAATTCTTTTTCTAAAAAGTTAACTTTAGTTGATAAATTCTCTAATCTGGCGTTCATATCATGCATACCCTCTTTTATAGAGGCAGTAAGATTACGTTGTTCCTCCAAGTCACTTTTCATCTCTTTTTTAAATTGAATTAGAAAGTCCATGATCTGTGAACTATCCATTTTGTGAAAGAATTAATGCAAGCGAGTAAAACAGACCAAAATTTATGAAAAATTTTATTTTGTTCAATTAGCCAATAACCAAACTTTCTTTTTTATTTTATTCGAATGAAAAATGTATTTTATTCAAATAATCTTATACTTGTAGATACAATAATTAATATATAAATTTTTATTTTTATTTCTTTTATTTTATTGCTTACGTGCGATTAGAATAGATAATAATTACATACGTATTCAGCAGCTGGAGAATAGTAGCGGGTATATAGAGTAAGTAAGAGCCTAATGAATGCCCCACTACTGTACCAGTAGCAGTTGAAGTTATTTCAAAGTTCAGCACAATAACAATAAGTAGCCCCCCACCAATTCAATAAAGTTTCAACTATTCCCAAATAGAAAAAATCACTAATGACCTTGAACTAAATTTTAATTATCTTTTTTTCGTAAATTCTTCGATCACGAATTTAAATTAACTGCACCATTCTATAAAATAAGCAAAAATACAATTACTGATATAAAATTCACTTAAAATGTTGATCAAGAACTACCACAAAAATTAAATAAATACGGATCACAGATAAAACATGTTAACTGCCAAAAATAAAACCCAATAAATCTTTATATTTTAGCGCAATAAAACTGAATTTATTAAACATACGACTTACCTTATAAGAAACTATATAACCTAGTTTATATAAAATGTATCGCTACTTTCTTTTGTTTTGTATTATCAATATTTTTATAACATCAATAAATGTATTTTTATTAACTATACTGAACTTCTCCTGCACTTAAATATAAATTTTTTACTTTACAAGATGTTAATATTACTCTGAAGTAACTTGAATGGCAGAAGACGTAAATTTTTGTGGTGTGTTCATTTTGATCTAATCTCTGTTTCACTTTGCTTTCTCATCCCTTACTATTCATCATGGGTTCTTCTGATTATCGTTGACAATCTTTCCTTTGAACCAGTGATTGGCTAATAGAAATAGCAATTTACATCTCCTCCTCCCTTATTTCTAGTCCCCATTCTGAGTCAACATCCATCAGCTTTCTCTTCATGTACCCCCCCCACAACCTCTATTCCAGGTTATATAGATATCATGGATTCGTCCATATCAATATGTTTAAAGAATTTTTTTTTCGCAATGCTTATTCCACATATAAAACAAAATTAGAGACAAACAGCAGTCCGTGATATAATCCTTCAGCGACAAGAAAACTATAAAGACACTTGATCACACAGTATAACAATACTAATAAAGATGGCAAATCGAACATTCAGCTTCAGGTAGCACAATTAGTAGGGTAACTATTGGTCCAGTAACTATCCAGCCAAAAGATTTCAGCCTGTTTTCAGAAGCCAACGGCCGCACTGAGCCATCTGACGATCTCGCAGATTTAGCAGGAGCTCAAACAAAAAATCAGTCGTTTCAATTAATTTATATTATGTGTTATACTTCCTGTTTGCCATGCCGATAAGTGCTTTATCAATCTTTTTTTCTATATATGAATTGTAATCATTTAATTAATAAAGTACTATTATTATTATTATTATTATAATATTATTAATACTTCCTGTTTGGATAAAGTTAAATTTCTTTTGACATTTCTCTAACACTGTTAACTTTATTTGCAAAATTTTCTTAACAAGGGACCTAGTAGCTTTTTAAAAATGCGAGAGTACTTTTTTCTAAATTGTTTGCCGTTTCTGGTGTAAATCATCTCCATCCTTGCTTCCACCTCAGTCCCTAAACCTAATTTGGTAGTTGGACGTTAAGCCCCCCTGAACAAATAGCCATTACTTACCCCCACCTCACTTTCCTCCTTTACAGTTGTCAATCTTTTCAAACTTGGAATTTTTATTCAACATGTGGGCAAATGTTGATTCCCACCAGACAGAAATTAATTGAACGTGAATAATTGTAGCCCAGCACAATATTACAAATTATCCTTACTTATTACTAAACCCCTTACTCTCTCCCCGCATTGAATACAATTATGGTACATAATTAAGTTACAACTTTTATATTCTTTCCTACGAACTATAAAACCTAGTTACAATACTACATGTCCCCCGTAGGTGGAAGTGAACTAGCCAATTCTTCAGGGATCTAGGCGTCCCTACGGGTTTCCCAGCCTAACAACACTACAATATACATCCATACTGACACCCTTGACAATACACACTAAACATAGGACCTGCAGAGGTAGTTGATGTGTGCAACTACTTAGGTACAGCGCACCCACAGGTAAAATTGAGCTCCCCACCACACACACTCACACACACCTGAACACTCGACACTTTACAGACGACCACACACACACTGCATGAACAAGGACACGCACTAGTTGAAAGCTCGGAGTATAAATACCTCTCCCTCGTGCTTGCCGGCAAGAGGCTTTGGGGCTAGGGTGGAAAAGAGGGTCCTGGACATTGATGGAGACTGCGGGCGTCCGATCCCAACACATGTCTTTGGCCGCGGCTTCACCCGAGAGCCCTACCTGGGGGATAGCCCGACCTCAGGAAGGCTAGGGAATTCCGCCTCAGGTGGATTCCTAGAGTTAGGAGGAGGGCCGCGGAGACGCGGGTCGATGCTCCAGCATCGGACTGCTGCCTTTCGTCGCACCCGATTATATCGTGTGCGGTGGCCCACCCGGAAAGTAACCGGGTCTACTTTGAGCGTCCGAAGGTGCGGGGTCATGTATATCGACGAATATAAAATTTTTTCTCTTTAGTGCAATGCCCACCAATTAATCCACCTCTCCCAAATTCCCAAATCCACCAACAACGATCCCCTACCCATCCTATTATTCTATCATATTACCCACCTCATCTAGCTCCCGTCCCAAATCCCCCATGAGCACTGTAACTTAATGGCTACTGACACTGGCGAGAATAACGGCCTACAAAATAATCAAGAAATGACTGAACAATCAGCAAGGCTGCAATAACTTTGCAACCTTATGAACCCTCTTCCCCGCCGAGGAATAAAGCAAAGGGAGGCATCTCAGGAAAGAAAAGAGAAACCATTCCGTTTTTAAATTTAGAGGAAGATAATTGGGCACGTTTTTATATCTTGAAAAAGAAAGAAGGAAATTTTTCAAACTGTTGCTCCTTCAAATTGAGCACACTAATCAAGAATAATATTGGAAAGACTAAAAGTGTGAAGAAGCTTGGTGACGATACAATCTGCATTCAAGACGCATCCCCAAGCCAATCAACTGCAATACTGGCGCTTAGTAAACTAGGAGAGATTGAATTAGAGACAGCTCCCCATAAGAGATTAAACTCCTCGCAGGAAGTGATTACCTGTAGAGATTTCTTGAATAGCACCCTCGACGATATTAAGGAAGGACTGGCATCAGAGGGAATTATTGATGTCAGAAGAATTAAGAGGAAGCAAGGAGAATGTCTTGTAGATACCGTTTTCTTAGTACTAATATTTAACAAGCCAAAACCGCCCTCACTAATCGAAACCGCTTTTTACAAGCTAAAGGTTCGTCCGTATGTCCCATCGCCTATGCGTTGCTTTAAGTGCCAGCGATTTGGACATACGTCGCAAGGATGTAAGGCAGTTGACAAGATATGTGTATGCGGTAAAGTGGCCCATGAGGGAGAATGCATACCACCCATCGTATGTGTGAATTGTAGTGGTGATCATAATGCAAAATCAAGTGAATATCCAATACTACAAAAAGAAAAGGGAATACAGAAGATTAAAACACTCCAACAATTGTCTTACCCTGAGGCTAAGGTAATTGTGCAGAGCAAGTATTATGCTACACCGGCGACATCATTTGCCAACAAGGTGAAAACCCCAATATTCACATTTGAAGCTGGCCTATCCCCGGCCTTAAAGGGAACAATAAATAATAAGGTGGATAATACCCCACCACCCTCTATCATAGCCCCGTCACCGGGGCACCGTCAATCTCATGGTTGAAAAATGAAGAACCCCACAAGTGATGGGGATCTTAAAAACACGGTAGGTTTAGCCCTACCTAAAACTAATCCTTCTTCGGAGGAAGGCTGGCATATACCTCCTCCACGCCACTCTCCAAGAAGGAAAACTCAAAAGAAGCTACCTCAACCCATGAGGGTACAAGGTAGCATCAAGAAGCAGATCGGAGGTCCTAGAGCCCCCATCACCAATTACAATCTCCGCCTCAACACCCGCAATGGAAACTGTTGGGAACGGACTTAGATGCCTGTGAGTCGGGGGCTCAGATCAGCCCTCGACTCACCGGAAAAAAGAGCGGACCAAAGGAAAACATGGAAAGAATGCAACGGATTAACGTGCCTTTTATATATATATATATATATTAATCTCTTAGTTATTTAAAAATTTATTTTCTTCAGTTCAGAGCTAGTAATAACTACAGCTCTATTAGTAAACATTTTAATAAGGTAGAAGCAAACAAAGGAGAAACTGTAAAAATCCCTTTCCAATTTTTGCTGAAAGAAATCCTGCCAAGAGTGATTACTCTTCACAAAGAACCATTTTTATGTTTGAATCTATAATCCAATGGAATATGCAAGGTTATATCAATAATGTAGAAGGCATACGACGTATGATTGCGAAGTACCGCCCACTAGGCATGTGCCTTCAAGAAACTAAACTACGCCCTGGTCATAGCGTCAAGATTCCTGGATACAATCTATACGGTATGGAGATACAACCCGCTCCTGGTGGAAGAGCGCACGGCGGTGTGGCCGTGTGCGTGAGAGAAAATTTGCGCTGCAGGCGGATCTCTTTACTAACAAATTTACAGGCCGTGGCTGTCCGTTTAGAGACACCGCTGCAGATCACCTTAACAAATATTTACTTGCCAGATGCATCCTGTGAGTTAGAGAACTCTCACAGCTACCTGCACCGTTACTATTGATGGGAGACTTTAACTCCCACAATACTTGGTGGGGCTCTGCCAAAAGCGATGCTAAGGGAAAAATTCTTGAGGAAATCTTCGATAACTCAAACCTAATTCTCCTCAACAGCAGCGTAAGTACACATTTCAACGCACACTCGGGGACCTTTAGCTCAATTGACCTAAGTGTTGCGACACCCACCTTAGCCATTCGGCTGAAATGGACAACTGCTGATGAGATAGATAGATAAGTTACTGTATTTAGTGTCATTACACATTACAGGGGTTGTACAGATTATTACCAAAATTTATAAATCATATAAACTTTTTACACATTAATCATAAAAAAAGAATAATTAACTTGAAATTACAGTTACAAAAAAAGAAACAAAAATTTAAAAGGCAAAAAATCTGAAATAATGAAAAGGTAGACAAAAGAAAAATGAACTCATTCATTGGTAACAAAAGATCTCAACTTAAGTGCTCTATTATGAAATAATATAACTTATCAATGTGCTCCTTGCCGTTTATGGTTAAGACTTTATATAAAAGATCAGAGTCAGAATTTTGTATAACTCTGGCCAAATAGTGTTCCCTAATAGGTTTGTAAATAGGACAGTGGAACATAATGTGTTCGAGACTCTCTCCTCAGCGTTTAAATTACATAAAGTGCAATTAGAGTGAGTGTCAATACAGTGGTAGTTGTCCTCGGGCCCCCAATTCTGACCATACAGTAGAGTTGCGGAAACAATAGCATCAAACAATTTTATTTTAGGTTCCCAAGTGTTGCAGCATTTGTTCAAAATACTTAGCACCTTACCAAACTGAGGAGCTGATTTATTTAAAAAGAATTGATCGGTAGATTTAAATTTTGAAGAGGAATTGAAATGGCTCCGACGATTTTCTTCAAACATTGATATCATCTACACATACAAAGATCTACAACTTCTATTTAAAACATGTCTCTGGCAAAATTCATTTCAGGGCACTTTTGGTGTAGGGGTGGGGTCATGCTTTTCTCTAAAGTGCTATCATAGTTGATACAATTCTACCAACAAACAAAATTAATTAGAAATAAATAGACGGTCAAAATTACGAGTTTCAAGAAACTTAGTAAACCGGAAGTGCGCTTTTATTGAACTTTATTTCAGTTTTCGACGCACTCCAACGAATTTCATCAAATTTGGTACATAAACTCTAAAATTTATCAATACAATTTTGAAAACTGGAGTAAGAGAAAGTTGTGTGAGTGTTTCACATCAGATATTTTTTTATTTGGCTGAAGGTTACATAAAACATAGCTGAGTTGGCATTTCACATGGCATTACTTCTATTAGTTTTCCGCTCAGTCCTTTGTGATGAAGTTTGTTCCATGACATTTTCCGATCGATAGAGTCAAGCGCTCTTTTGAAATCCACAAACAACCCTAAGAAATAACTTTTTTTCAAGCGAGTGTGGATACCTAACATTGCGTTAAAAGGAAACAAGTGATCTAGACAGCCACAATTTTTTCTGAAATCAGCTTGCTCCTCTGGAAATACTCTATTGCTTCCGCCCATTCAGCAATTCTATTAGCTAATATGCCTGTGAATAATTTAGAAATAGTGTTTATTAGCGCGATACCCCTATAATTTTCTGGATTGCACCTGTCTCCCTTTTTAAATAGCGTTGTATCTTAGACCAGAGCTTGGGATATTTTCATATTCAAAAATTAAATTGAACATGTTAACTAAATAATGTTCCTATTCTGGTGTTAGATTTAAACAAAAATTGCATTAGGTATTTTATCAGGTCAGGTGATTTATTACTTTTCAACTCCCGAATCACAGACTGAAGCTTACTCAAATCAATATTTCTATCCAAAAAAGGGTCAGTAACAGATCTTTTATAAAAAATGCGGATAATTTTTTTTTTTACGCTATTTGCAGGGCTTTTTCAGCCATCATGTATCTAGCAGTCCAGTATATTGTCCAGGCATTCGTATATTGTCTAGTATAGTAGTCAAGTATATTTCTCCATGTCATTCCTATAAATTTATCGCGGACATTATCCAGAGACTGGCAGGTGTTGTCCAGCAGGAATGTCCAGGCAGAGGGGACATATGGGGGAGTCAACAACTCCTATCCTATTCACGTGAACCTGGAAATAGTCGGAAACTGGCTGTGGCTACTTTTCTTGACAGACAACTGGGCAGGGGCTTCTAATTAGTCGTTAGCCCGCCATCGTTTACCGCCCGCCTTTTGCTTACGCGATGTATGTAATACTTCGGTGACTCTTTCTTTTATTTCAGGACAAGCACCTTCGTAGCTAAAGAAATATTTAAATATTTTTAAAGAAATCTTTACATTTATTCACATCTATAATGTCAGGTTTCTTAATGTAAAATTTAACAGCTTTCCAAAAATCTCTCCTACATTTAATATTAGAAAATTGAGTTATTTTATCATTTAAATATTCGTTTTTATATATATTTAAAGTTTTCTTGTAATTAGATTAATAAATAATCTTTATCAGATAGAAATTGTTTACATCCTTTTTAGACTCTTTATATTTACATCTACCCGATATTTTCATGTCTTTCAATGATGTATTGAACAAGGTTGATTCTTATTGTTTACATTAGGTAACGGATGTTTTGTTCTTTTCGCTAGCACATCACAATTTATTACTGATTTGTAAATTGTAGCTAAGAAATTATTATTCAAATCATCTACATAGTTTCTGTTAAAAATAAATATTGTTACAATTTAGATTACATCGAAATAAATTTGATTTACTATTATTCCAAATAATCATTTCATTATAATCTTTTGATTTTCTTTTCTTTTGACTAGGCGACATACAATTTAATGACAGAGCACATAGTGAGTGTTAAGAATGTCAAACATATTAATAATCTCATATCATTAAAAATGTTTAAAGTATTCTATCAACCCATATCAAATCAATTGTGCTTTACCGTTCTTTGCTATGTAAGTAAAGTTGCCTATTGAATCTGAAAAACTCCTACCGGTACAGACGAACATACACAGTGATTCCATCAGATCCACAGGCACTTTCCTCTATGATTAACTTTATCATCCTGAACAAACCTCCGGCTATATAAATTAAAATGCTCAAAAATTTCATTATCAATACAATTTGAATTACCTATTCTGCAAATAAAGTCTCCACCTGTGATTTTATGAACAAAGCTAGGTTGATTTATTTCAATATTATTTAATAAAAGATCAAGTAACTCTGTGCAGTATTCAATATCAGCTGAGAGTGGCCAATAAACATTACCTGTTATAAAGTGTTCACTCTCAAATGAAAGTTTTATAATTAGAAAGTAAAAAAACATCCAGTTTTTTGGCAATTTTTTTTTAATTCAAACTGGACGCCATCCCACCAGAAGATGCCTGATTTTCGTTTCAGACTAGCAAGAAAAATTTCTACTTGAGTAATGGTGTGGCATGCAGTACGGGATGCGAAACCTCAAAAAACACCTCTTTATTTACCGAAATGTTTGAATAGAACACTTTATAATAATTCCCCAAGTTTCAGCAGGTATAGGATTTTGACTAAAAGCTCTTTTTCTAAACTGATTAAGCATTTGCCAGAAAGATTTTCCGCCATTAATTTTTGATAGCGTTTGTGAAAATGAAAATTCATTCTGCTTTTTTTCTTAGTCTTCAATAATTTCTTATCATCTCTTTTTAAATTTAAATAATCTTTAACTAAGTGTGCTAGAAAGTGTTGCTTACTAATTTTTAAGCTTAATTTTAAACACTTATGAACATCTTTATATTGCTACCATTTCACAAAAGTTATTATAAATAAGGCCGTTTTTAAATTGCTGCACATTTACTGTAGAAGATATATTATAAACATCTGCAGCTTCATGGACAGCTTCTATTAAATTCATGTAAATCTGCGATGTAGAACCAACTGAAAAATCAATAGATATTTTATTATTAAAATACAAAAAATTTTGAAACTAAACTGAAAACGTTTGTTTCCATTTCAATGTTTTAAGAGAGATCTAAAGCAGAGAGAGACACACAAGATTGAGAATCTCACTTGTCAGTTAGGCCAGACTAGAGTGGGAAATCTGCTAATATATAGCTGCTCTAGCCCTACAGGGGACAGTCTTTAGAACAGTTTATACAGCTGTTACAACGCGTCAGTGACCAACTACTACCCTTCTCTTTACTCAGTCTAAATCTCTTGCTACCTGATTTCTACTTACGTGTAAAGTCCTGGCAGTTTTGTGTTAATTATACAGTGTCCAGCATTCATTCTAGCTTATTTCTCAAAACACTTCCTCACTCATTTCTCTCTTTCTAAAACCTATTAAAGAAATGTTGTATTCCCTAAATGCAAATACAGTAACAATATAAAATGATCAGAATGTGTATATTGTTGGTAAATTTTAAAATCTACTACGAAGGGAAATAGATAAAAATTAACCCACATTAGATCAACTTACACTTTTACCTCTAGAATTAACAAGTGTAAAATTCCCTTGGTCATCACTAAGAGTTCTCCCCTTTAAGACAAACATTGAGTGAAGTTCCATTAACTCTACGAAGGCTCGGCCGTTTTTATTTATTAGTTTACTGCAAGAATTTCTTACAAGATAGAAATTAGACAATTAAAAATAATCTCTTGAATCAGAGACATTTTCCGTGTTAGCCTGCTTCTTTTTGTGGTCATCGACCGGTTTCAGGCGTTCGCCCAAAATCAGATGTTTTTGTCAAACAGTTACTTTGTGCTGATCCTGTTATCGCCGTCTTTGTAAGATTTCCTGCTGATGGAGAGAGATTTGAGGAGGTTTTTATCGAAAAATATCTTGGATATTTGAATGAGTCTTTCCATTTAGAAATCTGGTTTTATTTGGTGTACGGAAGAATTTAGAGATTTCTGGGAACTGGAAAGTTTTGTCTGCTCGTTTTTTAATAATAAAATTGCAACTTAATTTGATTGAATCTCACTTTGATTTTGTACGGAGATTGGGGAAATTACAAGGACCCGTATTAAAGATTTCTGAAGATTATTCTAAAGATGTATTGGAAATACGAAAAACGCTATTACCGAATCTGTATGAGGCAAGAGAAATGGGCAAATTTGCAATAATCAAGTATAACAAATTAATAATTAAAGACAGAATTAATGCCTCCAACAATGAAATTAGTTCTGCCCACTTTAAAAAACGCTTGTTGTCAAACTCTCCTCCATCAAATTTAGTGGCCAATGTACACACGGGCCAACGTGAGGGGAAAACTTTAAAAAAAACTAAGTCTGAAACTGATCCGAGCTTGGCAAAATTGAAATTTGGTTCTACATCTCACGTGTCCCAGAGCTCTAATTCTGATGAATTAAGAGAAAAATCTGACTCTCAAAGTAAACCTATCAATGGGGGGAAGAAATAGCAGTTGACAAAGGTACTGGATGTTTTGGTTTACAATATAAGGGGATTATGCCAGAAAAAACAAAATGCTTATTATATTTCTTATGTAAAGAAGTTTGATGTATTTTTACTTTTTGAAATTTTTGTGGAGCAAGACGACATAAAAGAGTATGAGATTATTTTTCAAGAGTATAATTTATTATGGACACCGGCAAAGAGGGAATCTAAGTTTGGAAGGGCGTCCACATCTCTATGGCATAAAACAAGGCATTGCAAGCTACTTAGTCACATTTTGTAAGCTAAATAATAAGGATTTATTAGTGTTTAAATCAGGGATTTTTCTTATGTATATATATCCAGTTTATCTGATCTGTAATAATTGGGAAATGGAATTTAAAGATTTATATGACTTTTTTTCTGAGAACCAGGATTTGAATATTTGTTTGTTGGGGGATTTAAATGGTAGAATAGGAAACTCGCAAAACTTTTCCAAAAATTGTATAAATATTAATAATAGTATTGAATCGGTAAATAGAAACTCCAAAGATATGGTAGTTAATGCAAATGGAAACATATTATTGGATTTCTTTGATAATTTTGGGTTGTAATACTTAACGGCAGAACTAAAAATGATCTAAAAGGAGAATACACTTATATAAGTTCTCAGTGAAATTCAGTAATAGATTACTCATGTATGGATAAAAAAAAATATAATAAATTATTTAAAGTTCATCACTTACGATGCTAGCAATGAAGCTGAGGAAGTAACCTTTTTATCTAATATTAAAAGTTCAGCTGTAATCAATAAAAACTATAAGTACCCAACTATCTGGAAAAATTTGTGGTTTGATAAGGATTGCAATGAGGCAAGATTAAAATCATTTAATCAACTCAAATTATTTAGGAAAACTAATAATATATATGATAGACAGTTATATTTAAATTTTAACTCAGTATAAAAATCTCTGCTTGTATAAAAAGAAATTGTATTATGAGGATTGTACTAAACAACTGTGCAAAACAAAGAATAGTAAAGAGTTTTGGCAGAAAATTAGGGTGTTTAGAAAGAGCAATACTTGGTCAGTAGGCGATGTGTCTGCTGAGGACTGGTTCCGATATTTTAAAAACTTACATAATCCGTCTCCAACATTAAATAAATTATACTACGCTGAGCCTTACTATGTTAATGATATTTTGGATAGGCCCTTTACTCTTGAAGAGTTAGATTGGTTCTGAAGAAAAGTAAAGATAATAAAGCTCCTGAGGTTGAGCGGATCAAACTTTTCTATCATTTTACCAAGCTATGAATTTAGCTTTTCTATGAAAATACCAAGCTATTTTACCATTATCAAGCTATGAATTTTACAGATATGCTCCCAAAGATTTCTTAATGAGGCTTTTATTATTATTTAACAAATTATTCGAAACTTCTAATATACCGGCCTCTTTTAAGGAGTCAATAATATTTCCATTTTATAGAAAAGGCAACAAAAATCAGGCAACCAATTATAGGGGCATATCTTTCATTAACCTATATACTCAGTTACTTATAGTTATACTCAGGACTTATCTTGAATAGACTGACAAACTAGGCAGACAGTAACAATAATCTACACGAATTTCAGGCTGGCTTTAGGGCAAACTATTCAACTAGACAACATATTCACTCTGACTAACCTAATTACTCTAAAATTAAATACAAAAAACAAAAACTTCATGCATTTTTTGTTGATTTCTCATCAGCTTTTGACAATATCGACAGGCACAGTTTAATCTATAAATTATATTCTTCAGGGCTCACCACTAAAATAGTTACAGATATAAAAAACTTACTCACTAACACAGTAGCCGCAGTGATGTGTAGAAGTGGCCTTTCCCCATCGTTTTCAACTGAGCCAGGGGTGAAACAGGGGTGCCTATTAAGTCCCTGTTTGTTTTCGTTATTTATTAACGATTTGTAAGTTATCTGGGGGGAGGTGTTATAGTAAATGATTGCTGTAAAATAAAGATGTTGGCCGACGATATCGTCTTCTAGCCTCAGACCCGTTATCTCTCCAATTCATGATCAATTCCTTAGACCGTTACTGCCAGCTGTGGAGCTTGAAGATCAATCTAGACAAGTCTAAAGTTATGGTTTTTAGAAACGGCGGTAGATCAGCTAAGAATAAAAAATGGTTTTTAGGAGCACAAAGAATCAAAGTCGTTAATGAATAAAAATATTTGGGATTAATACTCACTCCCACAAGTGTGGTCGCAATTCATTGAAAACAAAAATATAACTTACTCTACAAAACTTCGCATTTTTAATACTGTTTGCAGATCTCTGATATGTTATGCGGCACAGGCCTGGGGTTGGAATAAGTATCACGAAGTGGAGAGACTTTTATACTTTTTCGCAAAAAATTATTCAGATGCCCTAAATATACGCCTTCAGCGTTTATACACTTTGAAACCAAACTGTCTCCAATTTTTCTGTATACATTAAAGCTTCATTACAATTATTTATTAAGAATTCTTGAACTCCCTGACAATAGATACCCCAAAATTTTGGCTCTGGAAATAATTAGGAAAAATATTTTCTGGTTCTCAGAAATTAAAAGCTATATCTCAAAATTTAATATTAATACAGTTCTAAATTTAAATATAAGTAATAATAATGATTTGTGGAAAAATATGTTTAGTACTGTTATTCATTGTTTACAACGCGACTTTGATAATAATATTCAGTCGAAAATAATAGAAAGCAGCAATCCATTTTACAAAACATTACAATATAACTAGTTAGATAAAATGTATATAAGAGACGATCAACCCCTCCATACGATCAGGTGGTTATTTAAAATTAGAGGTGATCTCTTGCCGTTACGATATAAATACGTATTTTATGTCGAGCGACCTAGAGTGTACACTGTGCGATCAAGAAGAGAATGAGGATCTGCACCATTTTCTTGACGTCTGCCCAGCATTGGGCGAAATTCGCCGGGTTTGATTTGGATCCTCGTCGCTCTGTAAAAAAATGTTAATAGAATACCTGAACGGTAAAGATTGGGTTGCGATAGAAGCATATTGTAAAACGGCGTACGCCGTCGGGTATCGCTCTCTAGTTGAAATATTAAATACCTGAATCCTTTCTCAGTAAATAAAGAAAAATTTATTTATGTTATTTGTTTAAAAGAAAAAGAGAGAGAGAGGAAAAATGTATATATACAAGTACAATTAATCATCATTTGTAAATATAATTATTAAAAATAGTAAAGTCAGGGGTAAAAATCAAATAAAATAATTTTAACTAAAACTCTTTTCAAATTTTAATGTCAAATCAATAATTTTGATTGAGAACAAAAATTTTCTATATCTCACTAATTATACAAGAAAAGCTCACTAATTATACAACTTTAATTTGTAATTGATATAATTTATATTTATATTTAATTGATAATTGATTTAATTTATAATTATACAACTCTAATTTGTAATTGGTAATTTCTTACAAAACAGACTCGGCGGACGGTCATTGACCATATTGTTGTCTTTATTGTATTAGTTATTTACAAATTATTTTAGTTCATCATTATCATTATTTTTGTATTTTTATTTACACAAAAGAGTGTATTGTATTATTTTAAAATTATTTTGAAATGAAGACTTTCTTCTTCTTCTTCTTCTTCAAATTTAACTTCCTCAAATAGTGTGCCCAACTAACATCAAAAACAACTAAATCACTGCAAAAATTCCAGATTTGAATAAAATTAAGTATAATAGTGTGATCTTTAAGGCACAATGTAAACTCAGTGTGAGTATTCTAGTTTTGACTTTACTTTGTGCTGGTCCTGCTATCGGCGTCTTTCTGAGATTACCTGTTGATGGATACAGATCTGAAACAGGTAATTATCGAAAAATATCTCTCACAGCTCTTAATACAGTTACGAACCACCATGTATAGAAAAAACAATGGTCCTATTACACCAAGGCACAAACGGAGGACAATGGAGATTCCAGAAAAAATAAAAATATACCACCACAAAACTATCAACCAAAATCATAATGAATGACCAAATAATCTATAACTCAGACACACTCTTAAAGGTCATTCTTCACACCTAACTATATTACGAACATACCACCAACTAGTATAAAAGACTTATATATGCATATATATATATATCACACTCACACACAAAAACACACACATACAAATATACGTATATAGATTTATTTAAAAAAGAAAAAGAAAGCATGATTCGTAAAAACAAAGTAAAGCATGATGCATGAACCTCATATTAAATTTCCTTTTAGTTTATGGAAATCAATTTGCTTCCACTGTTATGTTGGAGATTATTTCTATAATGTACGCTAGAAATTTCCTATCCCTCCCTCCTATTTAAGAATCGTTAAAATGGATTACAGATTATTAGAATGACATCTTTCTCAGCATATTACCAGTCTCATTTAAACATAAATAAACATAAACATAAATAATAAAAAAATACATTTTCAATTGATCTAATTACTATTTTAAAAAATCATCCCAAATTTACCTTTTACTGCCAACCTGCTTGCATACCAATTTACCTACAATAACTTGCATGCATATCAGTAGTTATTTAATATTTTTTACAAGCTGTTAAATTTATGCATTTCCTTTCTTCATACTTCATTTATTCTTATTTGTATATTGTATTCTTAAAATTTCTTATCCATCCCCTATTAAAACTGCCTTGGCAAAAATTGGATAGTAACCACCACCCTCTAAATGAAATAGTAAAATATTCTTCCATATTTTCACTGTTTATTACACATCATCTCCAAACATTTATAAGCCATTCCATTTTTGTCATTAAACAACACACACATAGTAACTAAACCTTATGACCTCCCCCGCAAATCATCAAGTGTAGTGGTATTGAAAACATTAAGTTGAAGTCAACTCTCTACTCGAATCGGTAGCCTTACTCTGACGATGAATGAGAATCCGAAATCAGGTCAGGAACAAAAAAAAACATATATGCTACTTGTATTTTCTAAGATCCAGAAAACAGTCAACGCTTCGACCACGGGAAAAACTTAGATTCATCAGTAAAACAAATAAATGTATTACTTGAACTGAATCGATAACCAATTAACTCCCAGATATATATCGATAAATATACAAACCAAAACTTCAGATAGGAGTAACATTAAATGGGAAACGGAGTCAAATGATTTATTGATAATCTCCCGCATACAATCAACAAGTAGTGGTGCGCGACGGAAACATTAAGTTGAAGTCAACTCCCTACTCGAACTGATGCTAGTATTGTTTGACATGTAACTTATTGATTAGTAATCAATGAACACAATTGAAATTTAAGTTTTAATTGAACGTACATCTGAGACTGACATGTTCGTAGATAATCTAACTGAAGTATTCTTATTTAAAAATGCAGCCAAGTGGGCTAAGAGATTGTCATACTCATCAATATGTGGATTAGAAGATGCTTTCTTTAGATAGACGAATTCCGCTTGTGGAAATAGCTTCATTATATCTGCCTGATCTTCTTTTTTGATAAATTTAGATTTCGCTGATGATATGAATAAAGTTGGTTTATCAAAAGTAAATAACCTTAAAAATTCTGGAAATTTGTTGAATGAACTTAAGCTGTCGAGTATATCTGTGCGTCTCAATTCCCATTTTTCTGGTTTCCCAAGTATTTTTTCAACTACCAAAATTTGAACAACATATGATCGCAGTTTACTATTATTTACGAATTCTTCTAAAAACTGTCCGACTTCAAATCTTGCTGCTGTTAAAGCCGTATTTCTACGTGGCGCTTGTAATAGATTTAAAGCGGTTTTTAAATTATTTACATCCATAGAAGAAATTGGACCAATATTAGGATTAGCTTCAAGCACTATTAGGTTCTTAAATTTGTAGGGATACAGAAGACAATAGGCCATGAGAATCCATCCGCTTAGCTTATGTCCCATCGCAGTCGCCTGATTTGCAGGCAAATTCAGTTCCCTTAACAAATGCCGAACGTCAACAAGATTGTCTCCTAAACCGCATTTAGCGCTAATAAAAGAAGAGCTACCATGGTTACGAAGATCAACTACTATGGTTCTTTTGCGAATTTGATAAACTACCTCAGCAGCAAACAGTTGCCATTCTAGTTGCGATCTAAAAATATCATGAAAAATTATTATCGGACTATTGTTATCAGTTACTTTCTTTTGTGTAGTTACCATAAGTGAGTCTTCTTTTAGTCCTGATGAAATTGTAAGAGGGTTTTTAGGTGAAATAGGACCCTTGCGAGGCGGCTGGCTTCTCTTTCGTTTCTTTGAACGATGCTTCGGGGTTTCGTGCTTTGCTTCAGTTTGGGTAGGATCTTTTGATTTTATTGGTGGTATTTCAGGTTCAGTTTTCTCTGCATTTTCATCAGCCATCACCACCACATCTGAATACGTTAGTGCCGTGGGTATTGCTTCTAACATTTTTAACTGATTTAAATCGTACCTAATGTCTGGTACTGGTGTGATGCATTCCCCCTCAATTTCTTCACACTCTTTCCAGTCATCGATTATCAAATCAGAAGCTTCCGTCGTTGCAACTGGCTTTACCGGCATTCTGATCAGCATAAGCTTTAGATATTCTCAATAGTATAATTTCTATATTATTTATGTATACCTATTTTCTATTTATGTTGCCAAGAAACAAATAAATTGTTTTTAATATTTGAATGCAATCAATTAATAGATCTATTAACCACAAAGCTTGGAATATCTATAATTTTAAATATCTAATAAGGAATATCTAAAATATATAATATTGCACACATCCTGCACATTTTTTATTGGTACTCACCCGCGAATAGAAGATGCATCCCGATCTTATTTTTAAAAGTATGTGACCTCCACAAATACGTTTTGATGTTCTTGGAGTATTAAAATAATGTTTTAAGTAGAGCCACAAAAGAAAAACTCAAATAAAAATAATCAAACAATATTCGAACTACATGGAATATACTCAGCAGGTACCCAATCAGTTAAGAATAATTAAGGTTAAGGGGATTTAAAATATGTTTCGTAAGCGTGCTAATTTAATTCCAGGCAGGAAAAAAGTGTTAAAGTGATGCTTCCTAACATTTGATATCCTGAATAACAAATATCTTTTTTCATTTTGCTGCAAGTTTTGCGAACATATCAAAATGTCGAAATTGAGTTTTTACCGACCGGAAAACAACTGTTGATTTCCTTTCAGCATCAAGTGTTTGGTATGCTTGAATTTGCAATGTAGCTTGAATTTGCAAGATTTCAGCGGCAAACCCAAATAGTTTTTTCTCGCCAAAACCAAAACATGATATGTAAAAGTTAGGGATTCAATGTAAGTGTTCATGTTGACAGGCTGGGATCGTCTAGAGATGGTAAAGAACCTCGATTATCTATTTCATTTGTGCTGATGTTTGGCTGATGTATGGACAATTAAATAAAATGTAAAAATGCCAATTTATTGCCGATCGCAATATTGGTTACCAAGTTAAGAATATCAGTAAGTCGGTTGCTGCACATTCTATTTTTGCGGAATATTTACTTAGCGGCTTGCCCTATCTTTTGGATTAGTTATGGGACTTCTCGAGAAGACTCGTTCACTGGATCTGGAAGTGGAATGAGTTGATTAAAGTCAATAGCTCAACGAGCTAAATAAAGTCATTCCAGCAAAATTAAATGAAAATTGTTGTTATTAATTATAATGTTAAAGATTATATGGATATATCACCAAGATTACGTATTAAACTGAGATGTAGCCATGTTGAAAGAATGACCATAGATCTTGACGCGCTTTAAATTAATAAAAGAAAAAAAGTAATGGCACAATTCTAACTGTATAACCTCAGTACTCACTCCTACTGCAATAGGTGAAACTAAAAATGCCGAACTATGAAGAAAATGTGTCAATTTTAAATTGTTTATAGAAAGTCAAAACGAGGGTCTTTCACACATTTCCATAAATATGAATAGGTAATACAGTTTGCCGTGGTACTTCTCAAGTTTGAACGGTTAGGTGATAACATTTTCCCTAACTTTCCTGAAGTAATTTTCATGTCTATATAACAAACACTTTATATTATAAACGCCACATCCAATAGTAGCGAATTTGTTCAAAATTCAGAAACTGTGTTTGTTATAATTTTAGGAATTAATTTTCAAGCAAAATTCATGGATTCGGCCCAACTGAAACCATAAGCGTCTTACGTTTCTGTATCTTCCGGAATTTCAGGAAACAGTAACTGATCAACGAAGATTTTCAAGTCCAAAAACTGGGCCACTATTTCCTTGAAATTGTGTGAAGTTTGCCAAGAAGAATTGCCATTACGGACAATAGCTAATGTTAATTTTGTAAATTAGTTTTACGTAGACGAATGTTTTTTTGCTTGATCATATTTTTAGGGAAGTATGGAATTCCTTTTGTTCTTACAACATGATGTTAATGAAAAAGATATGACTTTAAAAAGTGTAAAATTTCAGCCTATTTCTTTATCTTAGAAAGAGCTCAGGCTTAGAGATCTCTAAAATGTGTTATTGCGGATTCTGCTAATGACAAGTATTTTTGCGAATTCCTGGAATGAACTATTTGTATTGCAAATAGATTCCATTATTATCCAAATAATTCTGTAAGAACTTAATTCCTGGAGATCGAAACACTACCTCCTTTTACAGCAATAAGTGTAACTATAATATATTTCCGAGATATACATTCTAATGTTAGAAAAAATGTAATTATAAAAATTGTGAACACAGACTTTTGAAAATGTGGGCATGCTAATGTGATGACTGTAGATTCTGAATATCATGATTATGAAGTGATGTAAAAACCGAAAAATCGTCACAAACACAAACTTGGATGTGGCGCTTAACTATCACAGTGCGATCCGTTAAGAAATATTCAATCAAAATTGGATAACTGGATATATCCAATATTTTGCGGTTTGTCTCAATAAAACGTTTTTATAACCACAACTTAGTGGGAGCTATGAACTAATTACATTTCCTTTTTTTTAATTCCTCAAATGTATGTTTCAACTAAACCAAAAAGTATTAAAAATTCCAGATTTGATTAAAATTAAGTATAATAGTGTGATGCTTAAGGCGCAATGTAAACTCAGTGTGAGTATTTATTTTGACTTTACTTTGTGCTGGTCCTGTTATCGCCGTCTTTTTAAGATTACCTGTTGGTAGGCAGAGATCTGAAACAGGTTATTATCGAAAAATATCTTGGATATTTATATGAGCCTTTCCATCAGATTTAGAAAAAGAAGTGTTGTGAAACACTGACACAAGTTTCTCTCACAGATCTTAATACAGTTACGAACCACCATGTAAAGAAAAAACAATGGTCCTATTACACCAAGGCACAAACGGAGGACAATGGAGATTCCAGAGAAAATAGAAATATATCACCACAAAACTATCAACCAAAATCATAATGAATGACCAAATAAACTATAACTCAGACCCACTATTAAAGGTCATTCTTCACATCTAACTGTATTACAGACATACCACCAACTACTATAAAAGACTTAACTAAGCAAATATATATATAACACTCACCCACAAAAACACACACACACACAAATACGTATATACATTTATTGCAATAAAAAGAAGCATGATAGTTAAAAACAAAGTAAAGCATGATGCATGCACCTTTTATTCAATTTCCTTTTAGTTTATGGAAAACCATTTGCTACCACCGTTATGTTGCAGATTATTTCCATAATGTACGCTAGAAATTTCCTATCCCCCCACCTATTAAATAATCCCTCTAAATGCATTACAGATTATTAGAATGACATCTCTCTCAGCATATTACCAGTCTCACTTAAACATAAATAAACATAAACATAAATAAAAAAAAAATACATTTTCAATTGATCTAATTACTATTTTAAAATCATCTCAAATTTACCTGTTACTACCAACCTGCTTACATACCAATTTACCTACATTAACTTGCATGCATATCAGTAGTTATTTAATATTTTTTACAAGCTGTTAAATTTATGCATTTCCTTTCTTCATACTTCATTTATTCTTATTTGTATATTGTATTCTTAAAATTTCTTATCCATCCCCTATTAAAACTGCCTTGGCAAAAATTGGATAGTAACCACCACCCTCTAAATGAAATAGTAAAATATTCTTCCATATTTTCACTGTTTATTACACATCATCTCCAAACATTTATAATCCATTCCATTTTTGTCATTAAACAACACACACATAGTAACTAAACCTTATGACCTCCCCCGCAAATCATCAAGTGTAGTGGTATTGAAAACATTAAGTTGAAGTCAACTCTCTACTCGAATCGGTAGCCTTACTCTGACGATGGATGAGAATCCGAAATCAGGTCAGGAACAAAAAATAAACATAGATGCTACTAGTATTTTCTACGATCCAGAAAACAGTCAACGCTTCGACCACGGGAAAAACTTAGATTCATTAGTAAAACAAATAAATGTGTTACTTGAACTGAATCGATAACCAATTACCTCCCAAATATGTATATCGATAAATATACAAGCCAAAACTATAACAGATAGGATTAACATTTAATGGGAAACGGAGTCAAATGATTTATTGATAATCTCCCGCATACAATCAACAAGTTGTGGTGCGCGACGGAAACATTAAGTTGAAGTCAACTCCCTACTCGAACTGATGCTAGTATTGTTTGACATGTAACTTATTGATTAGTAATCAATAAACACAATTGAAATTTAAGTTTTAATTGAACTTACATCTGAGTCTGACATTTTCGTAGATAAACTAACTGACGTATTCTTATTTAAAAATGCAGCCAAGTGAGCTAAGAGATTGTCACACTCATCAATATGTGGATTCGGAGATGCTTTCTTTAGATAGACGAATTCCGCTTGTGGAAATAGCTTTTTTATTTCTGCCTGATCTTCTTTTTTGATAAATTTAGATTTCGCTGATGATATGAATAAAGTTGGTTTATCAAATGTAAATAACCTTAAAAATTCTGGAAATTTGTTGAATGAACTTAAGCTGTCGAGTATATCTGTGCGTCTCAATTCCCATTTTTCTGGTTTCCCAAGTATTTTTTCATCTACCAAAATTTGAACAACATATGACCGCAGTTTACTATTATTTACGAATTCTTCTAAAAACTGTCCGACTTCAAATCTTGCTGCTGTTAAAGGCGTATTTCTACGAGGCACTTGTAATAGATTTAAAGCGGTTTTTAAATTATTTACATCCATAGAAGAAATTGGACCAATATTAGGATTAGCTTCAAGCACTATTAGGTTCTTAAATTTGTAGGGATACAGAAGACAATAGGCCATGAGAATCCATCCGCTTAGCTTATGTCCCATCGCAGTCGCCTGATTTGCAGGCAAATTCAATTCCCTTAACAAATGCCGAACGTCAACAAGATTGTCTCCTAAACCGCATTTAGCGCTAATAAAAGAAGAGCTACCATGGTTACGAAGATCAACTACTATGGTTCTTTTGCGAAATTGATAAACTACCTCAGTAGCAAACAGTTGCCATTCTAGTTGAGATCTAAAAATATCATGAAAAATTATTATCGGACTATTGTTATCAGTTACTTTCTTTTGTGTAGTTACCATAAGTGAGTCTTCTTTTAGTCCTGATGAAATTGTAAGAGGGTTTTTGGGTGAAATAGGACCCTTGCGAGGCGGCTGGCTTCTCTTTCGTTTCTTTGAACGATGCTTCGGGGTTTCGTGCTTTGCTTCAGTTTGGGTAGGATCTTTTGATTTTATTGGTGGTATTTCAGGTTCAGTTTTCTCTGCATTTTCATCAGCCATCACCACCACATCTGAATAGGCTAGTGACGTGGGTATTGCTTCTAACATTTTTAACTGATTTAAATCGTACCTTATGTCTGGTACTGGTGTGATGCATTCCCCCTCAATTTCTTCACACTCTTCCCAGTCATCGATTATCAAATCAGAAGCTTCCGTCGTAGCAACTGGCTTTACCGGCATTCTGACCAGCATAAGTTTTAGATATTCTCAATAGTATATTTTCTATATTATTTATGCTGATACCTGTTTTCTATTTATGTTGCCAAGAAACAAATAAATTGTTTTTAATATTTGAATGCAACCAATTAATAGATCTATTAAACCACAAAGCTTGGAATATCTATAATTTTAAATATCTAATAAGGAATAACTAATATATATAATGTTATACACATCCAACACATTTTTTATTGGTACTCACCCAAGAATAGAAGATGCATCCCGATCTTATTTTTAAAAGTATGTGACCTTCACAAATACGTTTTGATGTTCTTGGAGTATTAAAATAATGTTTTAAGTAGAGCAGAAAAGGAAAACTCCAGGAAAAATAATCAGAGAATATTCGAACTACATGGAATATACTGCAGCAGGTACCCAATCAGTTCAGAATAATAAGGTTAAGGGGACTTAAAATGTGTTTCGTAAGCGTGCTAATTTACTTTTTCTTAATTCCAAGCAGGAAGAAAGTGTTAAAGTGATGCTTCCTAACATTTGGTATCCTGAATAAGGAATAACTAATATATATAATGTTATACACATCCAGCACATTTTTTATTGGTATTCACCCGCGAATAGAAGATGCATCCCGATCTTATTTTTAAAAGTATGTGACCTTCACAAATACGTTTTGATGTTCTTGGAGTATTAAAATAATGTTTTAAGTAGAGCAACAAAAGGAAAACTCCAGGAAAAATAATCAGAGAATATTCGAACTACATGGAATATACTGCAGCAGGTACCCAATCAGTTCAGAATAATTAAGGTTAAGGGGACTTAAAATGTGTTTCGTAGGCGTGCTAATTTACTTTTTCTTAATTCCAGGCAGGAAAAAAGTGTTAAAGTGATGCTTCCTAACATTTGGTATCCTGAATAACAAATATCTTTTTTCATTTTGCCGCAAGTTTTGCAAACATATCAAAAAGTCGAAATTGAGTTTTTAGCGACCGGAAAACAATTGTTGAAGTCCCTTCAGCATCGAGTGTTTGGTAAGCTTGAATTTGCATAGACAGCGCCTAAGCCAAATAGTTGTATTTTTTCTCGGCAGGACCAATACATGGTATGCAAAAGTTGGGATTCAATGTTAAGTGTCCATGTTAATAGGCTATCTATTTCATTTGTGCTGATGTTCGGCATAATTTTAAATGAAAAAACATCTGTCAGAAGGAAAAGTTGCAGGCCTACTTTCTTGTGCAACTGCATACAACGCATCCTTTTAGCACATGATGGCTGCGGTTCATGGAAGTAGCGACTAAAACTTTGTAACACTAAGCTGACTTAGCGTACGCTTGGTAGCTATTTGGTGGAGGATGGGGTAGGGTCAGGCAACAATAGGTAATAGATGTCAGGCACACAATGTTATTTACTTAGGTCTACAATACAAAAAAAAAAATGAAAAAGAAGCTTACAATCTACAAAAAAAAAAACCTTACAATCTAACAACAAAAAACCTCTTACAGTCTAACGAAAAAACAACATACAATCTGAACAACAACAAAAAAACCTTACAATCGAACAAAAAAAAACCTTCATCTAATAGATTACCGTGGCTATCTGCACTAACAGAAGGGCCCAAAAAAAAAAAAAAAACAAAAAACAAAAAAAATAGAACCAGAATAAATATTGACCACTCGAAATAAAATAACATAAAAATGGATCCTTCCCTAGTACTAATAACGTTTCTATTTTGTTTTACGACATGATATTTAGTACAAGAGTTAATATTGCTCGGTAGTTAACACTTGTCCCCACGGCACTCCTTGCGGTGATGTGAGGCCACGGGGTGGGGGGATGGGAGTGTCACATGCCACCCCAACACAGTACCTGTCAGGTTCTCCTCTGGATCCGGACTGGTGGACCAGATGTGTGGCTATTACTGGGTACAGCTCGAACAGCTACCACCTTTTAGCAGTAGCGATGTTCAAATAAGGTGTGCGGCTACCAATTTAGTTTGCATCCAGACACTCGGTCGGGCTAGGACTCACTGCCCTTCAACTTCTCGCTACTCCTCTACTCACTCCCCACCCCAGCAACTACCGATTGCTTTCGCTCGTCTCTCCCCACTCCCGACCCACACTTATCACTCCATTACCTCAGTTTTTCATTTATTACTATTATAACTAGTTAAACGTTCTAATTATTATCCCTATGTTCTTATAACTATGTACATGTTCTAATTTTCCTTACAATTAGACGATCATTATGACGTTACGTCACAACTTTAATTGATAAAATAATTAACACAAATGATTGTCTGTTTAATTTTGAAAGTATATCTTAACCAATATTCGAATATTATGAGATTCGGAGTCGAAAACAAATTAGAAAAAAATAAATAGAAAATTGTGAATGAGACTGACGAGGAAGTGAGGCTGTACATCTTACTGCATGAATACATATATATCTCAAATGACATAAACCCATATCGGTCAATATCTTATGGACTATTAAATAAAATGTAAAAATGCCAATTTATTGCCGATCGCAATATTGGTTACCAAGTTAAGAATATCAGTAAGTGGTTGCTGCACATTCTATTTTTGCGGAATATTTACTTAGCGGCTTGCCCTATCTTTTGGTTTAGTTATGGGACTTCTCGAGAAGACTCGTTCACTGGATCTGGAAGTGGAATGCGTTGAGTAAAGTCAATAGCTCAACGAGCTAAATAAAGTCATTCCAGCAAAATTAAATGAAAATTGTTGTTATTAATT